>JABFEP010000487.1:0-15816 GCA_013618265.1 Fusarium albidum
ATCAATACAACTTGGTTACACTCAATACCTTTGAGCACATTACCAGACGTGACTACCGTCCAAGAACACGCGCCTGATCCCTCTGCCAACATAAACCCAGCACGCCAGGTTTATCCTTTGGGAATCAAACCATACCGTCACACATAACCCAGCTTCATAGCCGATGGCAAGGGACAGCGCTGCAATGGCAGCAAATAACTTTTGTGAAACCATGGCAGACGAGTTGAACGAGTGACTGAGAAAAGATGATCAAGGGAGCGAATGAATGAGATGCTGTTATTTCTTGAGAATTTTCCACGAGACAGTAAACAAACATGAAGGGTCGGGTCCCGTCCAGCTTGGCGATGCGAGCTGAACAATTAGTGAAGGCGATGCAATAAACATTGATACACTCGCCACGTCAAATCACACATGATATGATGATTGTTTCTGTCGACTGCTTGTTCCCTGGCTTTAATTATGGCCCGTGGTGATCGTTTTCTCTAGCGCCAATAGTTTAGAGTAGTGGCGTCAATAGTGCATCCATTCTGGGTATTCCGCATATCATCCAGGACAGGACTTCCCGTCATTCGATCCGATGCCTTCGGTAATTCTCTCAATATCCGATGTTCCCACAGAGTCGGCTTCCACATCAGCAATTAGATCAACCATGTCAACTCGACCCGGCATATCTCGACGGCTCTCTTGAATCCAGAGGCGCTTTGCAGATATGAATCTTGCCCCCCCTCGACAAGTAGGCGACTCTGTTTTCGCAGTTCCGACAGTACTGCTCAATGTCGAATGCCCACTTCGCCAAGTACGGCGCCGCTACACCGGGCCCTGTGCTGACGAGCAAGATGGCAGCCTGTATACTGCTCTGATTAGCTCAGATCGATATCAAATCCAGAGCCGAGCCTACTGCGTGACATGAGAAGGCTTCTTCTTGATCGTCGTCATGGCTCGCCTCTCGCAGAATGGGCAATCGATCCAATCCGGTTGGTCTCGGAGGAGATGCAGCGGCGTCACAGTCAGTGACGGGGTGACCTCCAGGCCATTGGATATCCCGACATGATGTTTTACCGCCTCGGGTGCGTCGCTGTAGACTACTTCCGGCAGATTGTGTCCCGTTACTGGGTTCTGAATGCTGGTTGGTTCCGGGTCGTCGGGCACTGCAACCTCGGGATAGCAGTCGTAGTCGATCTTTCGCTGGATGGGCCTACAAAGTCTCGAGGTCAGAGCCTCACTATACTCAATAGGCGTAAACATGGTACTCACAGAGGATCGAGAGAGTCTTTGGGGGATATTCTTGACGGGTCTTGATGCCATGCTAGGGTTTCTACTTGCGACACGAAAGAATCGACAGGCGAACAGGGAGCAGAAGGCGCCATGACATTCATCAGGGGGGTTTCTGTCATCGGGGAGACATGATCATCATGCGTTACCCTTGAGGACCTGGAATAAGACCATGTTAGGCATTGCAAATGAGGTGCACAAGAAGCCTACCCGGTATTCATCTTGAGGAATAATTCTGGCGAAATGGAAAGAATTCGGGATGCATGAGGTGAGATGGAACTGGAAGATGATTTTGTAATAGAGGGCACTGCAAGTGTTCTTTTTGTTTGGCCGGTTTAGAACAAATCAAGCCAAGTGTAGACCAATAGATGGGCGAAGCGAGAACGAGAACGCAAACGAGGACGGGAACGAGGTGCGGGCTAGGAAAATGCCATTCGTAATAGCCTACAAGAGGAGCCGGGTCGTCCTTGATTAAACCTCGACCAACGCCGCTTACCAGTTGCCATTTGCCATTTGCCATTTGCCATTTGCTCGTACTTGTCTCTCACAGACCCTAGCTCTTGCTCAGCACACCAAGAAAGTCCAGCCCTCGCCGTATATATCTGGAGCTCGCGTTAGAAAGTGGTGCCGTACCCTGGAGTCTTAACCAAGATTAATAATCAGTTTACCAAGTTACCCAATCTGTCCGACTGGTCGGGTATCCGGAAGCTGCTCTCTTGGCAATCACCAGGCGATCAACTTTCCCCGCCGGCGGTCACCTGCTCTCCTTCTCTTCCTTTTCCATTCCAGCCTGATCCAAGCTTGGTATGAACCAAATTCTAACCGCCCCATTCACGCCCTTTCTGCACTCGACTCTTAAACCTCCAGCGACCAAAGTCAAGCATGTCGACTGGAGAGCGCTCTCGTGGTTCCTTGACCAAGACGCAGCACGCGACGTCATACGATTACATCTCCCCGCTGCGGCTGGACCTGGCCGGCAAACATGTTCTGATCACAGGAGCAGCCTCTGAGCACGGAGTCGGATACGCGACGGCCACGGCCTTTGCCCGCGCAGGAGTGTCGCACATGGTGTTGGCTGATCTACACGGCGTGCCAGACCATCTTGCCGCCAAGTTGAAGTTGGCCGCAACGCAAGCCGGACGCCCGCCCCCTGCCGTCTTGTGCTGCACGGTCGACATTGCAAGCCTGGATAGCGTTCAGGCGATGCATGACGCCGTGTCCGAGAGCCTTGGAGGGCGTCTTGACATCGTCGTGAACAATGCGGCTCATATGGAATCCATCGGCTCATTTCTCGATTCAGATCCCGACGAGTACTGGCGGACATGGCAGGTCAATGTCGGAGGACTATTCAACATGGCTCGCGTATTCCTCCCCATGCAGCTCTCAGGTGACGGTCTATGCACAATGATCAATGTATCTTCGTCGGGTGCCTTGAGTGCCCGCACAACCGGAGGCAGCTACCGGACTTCCAAGCTTGCAGTCCTGAGGTGGACCGAGTCGCTGCAGTTGGAGTATGGCGACAGGGGGCTCTTGACCTTCTGCGTCAATCCAGGAGCGATAAGGACAAAGATTACGGAAAAGTGGCCGGACGCGGTGCGTGATGCGTTGCCTCACAGACCGGAGGTGGCGGGTGATACAATTGCGTGGTTGGCTTCTGAGCGGAGGGAGTGGCTGGGTGGCAGATACGTGAGCTGTCCTTGGGATATGGAGGAGCTGATGGAGCTGAAGGATGAGGTTGTTGATGAGGATAAGCTAAAGATGAGGATTATACTTTAGGGGACACTGGTATAAAATAGGATTATTAATCGACGTTGACTGAAACTCGGAGCGATTATATCATGACTTGAGAGCCTAGTATGAGAACAGTGTGATGACAATTAATTATTTTATAAGACCTGTCTAAGCAAAGGGGTTGACACTTGTACTAATGATAAGTATATATACAAGAGAGAGGCTGCTGGATTTCACACCAGGCTATCTATCTACCTTTAATATCGATTCGGTTAACTATACCGTCAAGCATTTAGAATGACTCTCAAGAATGTCCTGCTCATTGGCGTACGTCTCACACCCATAACGTGTTGGGGTACAAGTTGCTGACTAAGATACAGGCAGGCGGAAACACTGGCGTTCCCGTTTTGAAGGCCTTCCTGGACTCCCCATACAAAGTCAGCGTTCTGAGCCGCAACGAGTCGACATCAACCTTCCCCAAAGGCGTGCCCGTGTTCAAAGCAGACTACAACGACTTGTCCTCTGTCAAGGCCGCCATGGACGGTCAGGACGTGGTCATATCCATGGTCAGTGGTATCGCCGTCGGAAACCAGCAGATATTCATCGACGCTGCCATCGCCGCTGGCGTAAAGAGGTTCTTCCCCAGCGAATTCGGCCCCTATTCGCACGAGCCTGGCTTCGCCGAGCTGAACCCCTGGGTTCTACCACATAAGATAGCCACGGTGGAGTACCTCCGATCGAAGGAGTCGGAGATATCCTGGACGGGTCTCGTCACCGGCGCCTACTTTGACTTTGCCCTGAAGATTGGGTTCTTCAAAATTGACCTGCCTTCCAAGACGGCTACTCTCATCGACGGTGGCACCTCGGTGTTCAGCGGCACTACACTCTCGACGATTGCCAAGGCTCTCATTTCATGTCTCGAAAACGATGAGACCAAGAACCAATACGTGTTTATATCGTCCTTTAATGTGAGCCAGAGAGATATCTTGGAAACTATCGAGAGAATCGACGACAAGGAATGGACGGTGGAGACCGTCACTTCCGAATGGATCATTGATAGAGGCCGGAGCAGGCTCGCGGCAGGCGACTTTGCCGGCATCAAGGACTTGACCAGGGGTGGGGCATTTGGGAAGCCGGCCATGGGGGATCTGACTCGGCTTGGGCTGTGGAACGACAAGTTGGGGCTGCCAAAGGAGGACCTGGAACAGACTATCAGAGATGTACTTGAAGACACTAGCTAGGTCTGTCCTGGAGTGAATTTACATATTAATCACTGGACATTTAGACAAGAAGCGAGATAAGGACAATGGTTATATATGGCTAGTTGGTGCCTGAGCAACCAACAAAGTTATTACCCGAAGCCCCAGTATGTGTGATGGCCCCAGCATATTGGCAGTTGGTATTGATGACCACACGATCAGCCCCTGGGGAACCTAAAGGAAGTCAGTCAGAGGCTGCATGTGAGGACATAGACATACCACCGGTGTAGACGCCACTCGATCGGATAGGAAACTCCTGGTACGGCCCATTAACGAGAAAGTCAAAGCCCTCGCGGTTGTTGAAAGTGTGAGGGTAGGTCGAGCTGCCAGCCGTGTCGCTCTCCCGGTAGTAGTTGCAGGCGGCGTTGGCGGCGGCCCGGACCTGGGCGGCCGAGTAGGCCGTGCTGCCGCACGTGGTGGCAGACTGGCGAGATTCGATGGGGCTGGCCACGGCGAAGCCCAGGAGGGCAGCCAGAGCGAGTGACTATGCAGGGTTAGCATCATGTGTCCATGTCTTGTAGGGCTATACCTTGAAGAGCATTGTGTCAGCTGCTATAATGAGACTGAATGATTCACTGCGGTTTCCATTAGGAGGTTACAGCAACCATATATATCCATCATCACCCCATGCCATTGCATTTGCGATACCGAGACTGACAGGTATCTAATCACAAAGACGGCAGGTGGCTGGAATCATGGAGGTGATTGGTCCTGAAGCCATCGTATCTGACGCCGTCAACCACCTGCTCAAAATGGCAACTGGCCCGGCACACGATCCTGGGGTAGGCCAGCTATACTACCACACAAATGCCGGAGCACGGGGCGGGTTGGGATCGGCGCCATGTGCCTGCCCATGTGGTTATCTTGGGTGCGCTGATTGGCATGATTAATCCCTCAACACCTCAGGTACTGAGGTGCTCTTACCTTGCTATCAATTCTTAGGTCCTCTATTAGGCTGACGGAACAGCTCTCTCCATGACCGGTTTGCGTCCATTGTCCTTATCCACCCACGTCTGCATCATCGCCCGGCACCGCCCGCTGTTGCATCCATTCACTCATCACCAGATTCGTCTTCCCCCAACGACCGCCCTGCACGCCCTTCTCTCTGCGCACCGCATCCGATTCTCGACCGCCCTCACCATGGCTGACAGAATCATCACGATCCTCGACGAGCCCACATCCGCCCAAGAAGCCGCCCACCAGCTTGCCGACCCCTGCAGAACCGCATTCAAACATGGCGACCTGTCGAGATTCGAAGACGAGCTTTACAACCTGTGGTCTCACATGCTCAACGCGGCTGAGCAGATCCCTCACGACCAGCAGGATAGGCTGGTGGACGTGATGCGCGCCATCAAAGACATGCCACAGCCCGTGCAGGAGGATGGCGAGAAGCTTCAAGACGAGCGCTGGGACAGGCTTCCCATGTTTGGCATGCTGGCCCGAGAGCAGCTGGACATTGGTAGGCTCTTCCCCCTTTTTGACAAAGGACTAACTCTGAGACTGATAGCCCGAGGGAGGCCAGGTGGAGCATATGTCAATCTCGGTGCATTCTTTGCTCGGTTGACGGCTGCCGACGTTGTCGACTTTGGTCTCTTTGCCATCTGGACCTTGCGCGAGGCACTCGAGGACGCAGCAGAGGACGACGTGGCTCCGCCAGAGCTGCTCGAGGCTGCTGCCGTGTGGCTAATCTACGCTGCTGAGACCTTGGCAGAGGCTACCAGGCAGATGAGGCAGTTTGAAGGCAAGCTAGCGAGGCCGGGGGCCAGTCTATCCATGTTGAAAGATGAACCTTGCTGGAAGGGATTCTGTCAAGAGAGATGGGATGTGTGGAAGACTCGGTTGGCAGCTGCATCAGGGTCGTCTCTGGTTGTCCAAGCACTGGAGAGAATGTGAGGGATGGTCATTGATAAAAGAGTGAAGAGGATCTAAAAACATCATACAGAACACAAACCTACTCCCCCAATTCCCTGTACTCCGGAAAATCCCACCCCTTGACATTCTCCCTCAGTATCAACCTACTCAGCAAATCCACCTTGAAGAAAGACGCCACCCCAAGAGCACAGTTCAGCAGCTCAATGCCAAACGCAGAAGAAGGCTTCCAAAAGTCGTTCCTATCCTCCAGCACCCCCTCCTGCACCTGTCTCATGAACGGCTGGAACCTCTCCTGGTAGGCCCTCAGCGCAGCTGCAAGACCAGTCCTGACGTCTTCCCCCGTTGAGGCAGAGCTTCCAATGTGTCTTGCAATCTCCCCGGCGAGGATGTAAGCGCCTACTATCCCGGATGTGGTGCCCATTCCGGTATTCGCCGATGGACAATACGCCGCGTCTCCCACCAGAACTACACGACCGGAGAACCAAGAGTCCAGCTTGACGACGCCCATCCGCTGACAGTAAAAGTCATCCGACTTTTGCAGAGCCTCTAGTATCTCTTCCGTCTGCCATCCTGCGCCGTGGAAAATCTCTGTCAGCGCCGCCTTTTCCTGCACCACATCCCCCGGACGCGCGTTGTTGAGTTTCTCAGAGTCGGTCGTGCACGATAGATACGCCTGGAGGGCATCTGGGCGGTGTCGTCTGATCATCATGCCTCGTCTTCCAGTCGCGAGGTAGACGGTGGCGATGTACTCTTCTCCTTGCTGGATCGGTCGCGGAACAGTAAAGTATGCGACATAGTCTCCCTTGAGAGGGTAGAATCCATCCGGGGCATCCTTTCCCAGCATCATCCTGCGAGTTCTCGACCCTTGCCCGTCTGCACCAACCAAGAGATCATATCGATCACTTCTCCCGTCGGAGAACTGGACTTGAACAGCGTCGTTTCCGTTGTCGATGCTCGCAACCGACGTGCCAAAGACGTACTTGACCCGATCCCTCGTCGCATCGTGTATAAGCCGGACCAGATCCCCCCTCATGATCTCCCAGTCCGTCGTGAACCCCTGCAGGCCCTCGCCCGTCCTATTAGCCGGGAAGTACGCCCTGCGCCGTCCCAGCCTGTCGACGACCTGCATGCCCTCCTCGGGTGCTTGCCTGGCGCGGAAGCCCTGCTCCAGACCCATCCGCTTGAGCACCTGGACGCCGTGCCCGCGGAGGTCGAGCTGGAGGCCGGAGGTGCGGAGGTTGGCGAAGCGCTCGACGACGGTCACGTCGTGGCCGAGCTTGGAGAGCCAGAAGGCGAGGGCGTTGCCGGCGATTCCTGCGCCGCTGATGAGGACCTTGATGCGAGACATTGTGAGTGATGAGGATGAATGGGACGGGACATGGCAAGTTATAGTGGTCAATTGATATCCGCTTACGGCCGGAGGCGGTGGTTGAGATTCAAAGGCCGTCTATGTCCGTCTCTACTGAACTGACGACTCCCTCCGATATAGACTAATGACTTTTCTTGTTGCTTTTCGCTCTTCAAGAGGGTTGCTTCTAAATTATAAACAAGACATTTTCTTCATCATTGACATGATCTGATCTTTAACAGAGATCACCAATCTGAGGAACGAGTCCGAACCCCAGCTCGGCCTCGGCCTCGGCATCAGCGGAAAGTGCGAGACCGAGCCAGGCAGGATGCCGGGCCCACCCCGACAGTATTATTGACTGCCATGGTAACCGGCAGTTGAAGCGCAGTCTAAGCCATGTTCCTGATCTGGAACGACTCCGGAACTCCGGACCCCATAACTCGGCAGGACTCGGCGGCTGCTTGCAAGGACACCATTTTCCGTTTTCGGACTGACCATAGCGATGGCGGCCTGCTGATGAATCAAGATCCGTTCCAGGTTATTCATGAGATGGATATGAGAAGCTGACCCGTGGTCATTACTTTCTACTTTCTACTTAAGGTTTCTTGCCGCAGATGGAGACATCAGGTCATCGACAGTCCTATCCAATACCACAGATCACAACCAGCATGGCCAAGATCATCCTCGTCACGGGTAGGCACCTCTGCTGAACAGACGTACAGACCTCTTACCTAAATAGGCGCAAACTCGGGCATCGGCTATGACACGGCGTACATCCTCGCCAAAGCCTCCCCAGACCATCACGTCGTCCTGAGTGCTCGATCTCGGGAAAAGGGTGAAAAGGCAGTTGCCGAGATCAAGGCCCGCCAACCAGCTGGGGCTCTCAGCTTCTTACAGCTCGACGTCACCTCTGATGAGTCCATCAAGGCCGCTGCGGATAAACTCGAGGCAGATTTCGGCCGACTAGACATGCTCGTCAACAACGCCGGCATCGTAACCTCTGATGAGCTCACTCGAGAAAACGTGTACAAGGCCCTCGACACAAACGTCTTTGGCGCCATTCTTCTCACCGACGCTCTCGCACACCTTCTACAAAAGTCGGACGATCCTCGCATCATCAACGTCTCATCCACCATGGGGTCTCTGGCCATCAGAGCCGATCGAAAGAACCCCCTGAACCAGATCCCCAGCTTTCTGTACAGAATCAGCAAGGCGGCTCTCAACTCGGCCTCGCTCGAGCAGGTCTGGGCGTATGGAAACTGGGATAGACCGCCCAAGGTCTGGGCGTACTGTCCTGGCTATGTGGTCACTGGTCTGATGGGGGAGGCCGACAGGGAGAATAGGAGGAGACAGGGACTTGAGAGCTCGGAGACGAGCGCTGTGGGGATCTTGGAGATTTTGCAGGGCAGGAGGGACGATGAGGTGATGACATTTGTGACTAAGAGGGGTGCGACCATTCCTTGGTAGTTGATATAATACAATTCAGCAGAAATCCGTATCTGATAGAAAGAAATCGAGATCAAAGTCCAGGGCCGACCCTTGGTGCTCGTGAAAGTCTGTCGACGTGAGCAAGTCAGAACCAGAGACGGATGCGACCTGCAGCTGCAACATCTCGTAGCACATCTCCAGACTCTCTCTCGCACTAATCGCAACCCTCAGCTCATGAGCAACGCCTTCCTCCTTGGCCTTGACGAGAGCCAAGATCATGTTGAGGAACATGTGACTCTTGATATTCGTCTCGCCCTGCCGGATCCTCTCCACCGACAGATCCATCATATCCCCAACAGTCTTCTTCAGGGCGTCTCTATGCTGTGAGTGGCGCCGAAGAGTACCGTCGAGACGCTGTGTCTCCGTCTGCTGGATGAGATCAAAGGTGATGGTCGTAAAGGCATAGCGGAGGCCCTCCTTTAAGAAACCCGAGTTGATGGACATGAGCTGGGAAAAGCTGTCGTCCGGTTCGGGTGAGATGATGGCCATGGCGGCATCGAGGCTGACCTTGAGAGAGTAGTGGAACAGAGGGTTGGACCGCGCCCTGCTAGCAAAGGGGCAGTGAAGAGGTATCATGAACCGTCGGACGAGGTACTCGAGTAGATTCCGGTGGAAGGGTGTTGTAGAAGTCTCGTTGTTTCCAAGAAACATGTTGTATGATCGACAGGCGTCGTCGATTTCCGAGCTAAGCGCAAGGGCGTCTGTGTAGGAGAGCTCTGATCGGAGGCCACTGAGAAGGTGAAGGATACGAAGACGTGTCGGTAACGAATCGAGAAGTATGAGCTGCATCGACATTTGCGTGTAGGTCCATCTAGGATGCGGCTGCACTGTTGCTGTCGCCTCATACAGTTCGTCATCGTTGATGTTGGACGGCGGCTCAGTGTCGAATTCGTCAAACGAGATGCGAGGCGGCATTGCCGTGTCTAGGGATGACTGCACCGCCATCTCCAGGATCGTCGCCCACAGCCTCCTCCGGAGCTCAGCCTGGATGGGAGACATTGGCGGGAGGTGCTTCGGATCGCGATGAAGACCAACCTGCATGGCTCGGTGGACTAGCGATCCTACCGATACCCATGCCAAGTCGCCGCCGATGGAAAAGACTTGACGCGCGAGTATGACGAGGCAGTATATCTGCAGACCAGATACATCGAGACGGTCCTTCTTCAACGGACCAGACAGCCACATCTGCGCGGCATTGATCCATTGGTGGACGTTTTCGCGAATACTGAATCCCACGTCGTTGCTGTAGATGCTTGAACCTATGCCAATAACGAGGAGCACCTTGAGACGCAGATTAGGAGGCGAGTTGTCCGGGTCGTTCCAGTACCTCTGATACTCTGCCCAGAAACTCGGCGTGTGAAAGACGCGATACGTGAGCTCAAACGTCTGCAGGTACAGAGACACCATCTCATCGGCGAGTTCCCGCGCAAGAGGGTTGGGGCCAGCGTCGGAGCACGGGGGAGCGTTCCCCGGACGCGTTGCTTTTATAATCTTGGCTGCTTCTTTGCACTTTTGAAGAAGGTGGCCGACTTGGGAGATCTCGGCTTTGGTGTAGGCATCTTGAGTCGGCGGTGCGTCGCTCTCACCTGTAGCTTCGGTGTAGCAGGTGTGGATGGGCTCAAACTGAAGAAATGTCAGTGATGACCGGTAAAGTTGAAGAGATGGTACCTCTGGGGCGGTGCCCATCCAGTGGCTCCATCGCAGGATCCGTGTCTTGTTGAGAACGATCTGGGAGTCTTGCAGGCCTGACTGCCGCGCAAGAATGTTTCTCCCAGTCTCTGCGAGACCCTGAGTGTGAGTCGACGCAGATTCCTCGAGGTTCTTTACGCGTGTCAAGAGATGGCCAAGATCTACCTCTGGAGGTTGTGTGCTTGGGTGATCTTGTGACACGACAGGCAGACCCAGCCCCGACTCCCCAGGAGCAATCCTCTGCTTGACAGCAGCAACAGGGGAACACCCTTCTGTGGATGGACTCGGCGGAAGCTGCCCGCCAGCCTGTCGGTAGAATCTGTATGCGCACGGCAGCTTGGCGGCGACGCAGTGGCTGCACGGCTCGGCCCTGTCGCACTTTATCTTGCGGCGGCGGCATTCCGTGCACGAGAGTGCCGGGCGTCTTCTCTGCCGGGGGCGCTCCATGGGTTGTCGAGTGAGCTGGGAGGATAGGAGGATGGGGGATGATGGGGGGTCTTGGCTGAGGCTTACGGCCGTAAGCGGACTTGAAAAGCCGCCTAAGGCCGCCTAAGGCCGAATCCACTGAAATTCGGACGATATAGGGTAGCTGCCCACCAAGGATCATGGCTCAATTGCTCAGGACATGACAATTGGATTTCGAAGCAGATAAATACAGCATTTTGTCGGTTCAATTGTGTACNNTGTGTGAAGTCCTATCAACACATTTAGAATTAAAACAGCCCGCTAACGCCTTCAGCCTCTAACTAACCATTAGGTCCATCCTAGTAGAAGTAAAAATATCTAGTGACTATCATAACTACACGCAATCAGATAGTACTCCGGACATTCAGACCCTGCAAACCACCATAAACAGCATTCCCAGCTACAGCCACTGACAGGGCACTAGAATCACATTTTAACCCCCTACAAAACGTCCCCAGACCTAGCCCTCTGATACTTGCCACGGCTCTTGGACCTCTGGTAGGTAAAGATAAAGATGACCAGACCAAGAACCTCGAGCGGCACAGCCGCGACGCAGGCAATAAATGTGACGTTCTAGAATCAAGGTCAGCAGAGTATCTATTTCAAATTTGCAAGCAAGGGAACACACCATCTCAGTGCACAGGGCGTTCCATGGGACATCGCCAGACTCGTCCTTGACATGACAAGTCCAAGACCAGAGATCCCAGCGGCGAGTCTTTCTCCCCCGATTACTCGACATCTTAAAGTAGACCGTCGCAGCAGTCCAGCCGGCGGCGACGAGAAACGATTTGAGATAGACGGCGCGGGAATGCCACTTGCTCTGACGCATGGAACGAAACTATCAAAGCATCAGTCTGGTATCAATAGGTGACTTCTCAACGCACCTTTCTCAAGTAGCTTATAAAAGAAATCAGATGAAACAGGGTCGTCAGCGCGGCTGTCCCGAGCATAGTCCACGTCGGCCACATGTTTGTATTCGGCCACTGAACAGCTCTCTGCCCGTCATCAGTCTTGACAGCCATGTCGCGCGTCTTCCACCAAGTGACGGCCGCGTGCGTCATCATGGCCAGGGTGCCAATGTCGAAGAGCAGCTCGATGCCCCGCATAAACAGCCGGATGGTCTGGAAGATGGAAGGCCTCTGGCGCGGCTGCGGAGGGCTCCTGTGCTGCAGGAGGGTTTCGACATCTGAGCTTGCCGCCATGAGCTTCTCGCCTTGGTCGTGGCCATGGTGGGAGTAGGGTTCGTAAGAAGAGGCCATGTTGAGATGCCAAGAGTTGTGAACTTGCGAGGGCTGTCGACTAAGATTAAGCTTGGAAGCAAGAATCATGGGGAAACCTTTGCTCAAGTAGGAACATCAGTCTAGCCGGCTAACTCGGCATAATCACTAGCGCTCTCCCATTAACCATAATATCATCCCCCCTATCAGCAGCTGAAAGGCCTCCGTCCGGCCCGCAACACCTCCGTCCAGGTCTGGTGGATGGGTCGGTGAGAATGGCGGCCGCCCGGCAGTCCCAGGGAAGTGCCGTAATTGGTGCTGCAATTTAGAGCACCCAACCACGGATGCGTAGGGCCAATCGCATCCGGTCCATCAGCAGCGTTGATTGACCAACCTTCCATGACAGGGCGGCCGACCAGATCCCGAGATCAGCACTAATTCAGCCCCAGAGCTGAGCAGCATGACTAGCATAAGCGTGATGCTACGCTGGAGCTATTCCTGAATGCTTCTACTTTTACTTCCCTATCGAGACTATGCGTGTTTGGAATCAACTCGGATCGTCAATATGAAAAGACTCGACAGTTGCCCGGCTTGGTTGATGAAGCAGTTCCAACAGTAGTTCCAACAGCAGTTCCAACACTTTCCAACATGAAGCTTCTCCAAGTCGCACCTCTTGTATCATTTGCGTTGGCCACGCCTCTGCAGCGTCGTCAAGACAAGCCGAAACTCAACACTGGCTGTCAACCCGGTGATCTCACGCCTGATAACTGGAAGACCAATGCCATCGATGCCACGATAGGCGGCACCCTGGGCTTTGGCCAAGTCCGTATGTTCATCTACAAAATCATGGATGAGTCTTCAACTGACATGTGCTAGCCGAGTATCCTAGACTCTTCCTTCAAGACGACAACCCCAAGCTCGACCTCCAGTGCTCTGACCTCGGCAACGCGGACAAGTGCGTGATCCCCACAGACTTCATCTTCATCGGCGAGGCCAACGACTTTGCCGACACGGTCTGCGGCGCGTTCCACAACCCCCAGCTCGGCTTCATCGGCCAGGCCTGGGTCAACCTGTACATGCACCTGCGCAACATCAACGATGCCGTGCAGCCCGCCGTCGACGGTATCCTCAGCTCCAATTTTATCGACGACCTCGTTACAAAGTCGACGGCCGAACCCCTGCCCATTCCCAAGGAGGTCCTGTTCAAGCTTGCCGAGCTGTCTCTCCTGTTTATCCCTGCCCCTGTCGGACCCGAGCTGGCTGCCTTTCGTGCCATCGTCCCTCGCTTCACCAAACTGTCTGGCAAGGTTCTCAAGAATGCAGCTCAAGATCAGGCCGATCAGGACGAGACCATAGACAACCAGCCCCAGATCCTAAAGGACCTGCTCGGTTCCGTCCCAGCGTGGGTAAAGGACAATGTCAAGCAGCAGAACGACGACATATTCGTCAACACGCACGGCATCGGCGATACCTTGCCTGAGGATCTTCTCAGAGACGGTGCAGGACTTGAGCCCGTTCCGTCAAAGGACCAGTACCAAGAGGCCATATCACGCAACTTGAAGGTGTTTGCCCTCGCCCAGATGTGGACAAAGATCAGCATGAACCTCCTTCTGTCCGACCCAGGCGAGTTTGGCCAGTGCATCTCGCAGCCGTCGACCCGCGTGGGAGACAAGTGCATGCAGTTCAAGTACCGTGACGGGACGACGCCCGTGACCCTCGCGACGGGGAACCATCCTCGGGACGCGGCTGGCGCCATCAGCAGCACGGGCTTGAACTTTGGCACTGTGGCTCTCAATGCCATCGAGTGCCAGAAGGCTGGCAAGACGTTTAGCGATGCTGACTTTGATGGATTCCTGACGCGGGACACTGATGACGAGCAGGCTATCCCGGAGTGTCTGTTTGGAATTCCCGTTGTGGGAGCTGTGTAGCCTTTAATAGCTTCTCGTATTTAGTACACTTTTCCCTTGGGTCCCCTTTGATCATAAACACCGATACACCAATAGCAGCAATTACCATTCGAGTGTGCCGTCCCCACTGCCACAATCGCCCTGTGACTGATCCCTGCCCCAGTCGTAAATACCACCACGATCGATAAAGGACGCCTTATCCCAGACCACCTGCTGCATCGCCTTCTGAACGCCAACCTTGAGGATGGACTCGCTCTTTGTCATCATGACCTCTCCCTTGTCCAGAAAGCACATGTACTCATCCAGAAGCAAGTAGCTGCCTGCCATGGAAGCATTATCCTCTGGGACGAAGCAGGACAGGTGTTTATGCCGGTTGTAGAACGGATCCCACTGCTCATCCGTGACGAGGAACGTCCTTGCATCTCGCAGTCTGGTCGCATCCTCATTCTCTCCCGCCACGATGAGGCACTGAAAGACCTTCCACCGGAATGGCGCGAGCCTCTCCACATCAGCAGCCATATCCTCATCCCGGTTGTGCGCATTTACAACCGTGTTTAGCTTGAATTTGATGCCGTATTTCTTGCACCATTCGGCGATCCGGAAGAGCCGTATCACGTTCTGCCCGTCATCGCCGCGTCCGATCTTTGTGTTGGTATCTGGTACGAACGAGTCGCAGGATATTGCTAGGATGTCTAACCACTGGCAATTCTCTCGTAGCCACTTTTCCGTGGTTTTGCTGCCGTTGCTCACGATGCTGATGCTGTTAATGCCGAGATCCTCCTTGCCGTACTTGAGCAGCTCGCTCAGGAAGCGGGGGTACAGGAAGGGTTCGCCGCCGGCGATGTTGAGCTTTCGCATCCTGGCTTCTCTCAGTAGACGGAGGCCGCGCTTGGCTTCATCGACGGGGAGGACGTAGGAGGATGTCTCGGTGTGGAAGCGGAAGCCGCAGCGGTAGTTGCATTTTCGAGACGGAAAGTAATTGACCGAGAGTGGGTGGGATATTGGACTCCTTGGTGAATTTCTCGGGCGTCTGGTCTAGCGCTTTCTTTGTGAAGGATGCACTGCCCTTGACGTAAAGAACAGTAGAAATAACACCAACGACGAGATAGGAACACAGGGGCAAGTCTGAAAGAAGATAGAGAAGCGCCATCTTGGCAAGACATGGGATGAAGGATCAAGGATTGAACCCCGCAAGGGAGCTTCTGTGGCGGTGTTGACTGCCGACGGGATGACGTAATTGATCTGCTACCCCTCTCCTAACGAGGGGGTCTGTCACACGACTCACACCCAGGCAGCCCAGGGTACGTATTTTAAATCAACAACGCCTTTTGCACTACCTAGAATAATGGGATGAGATTATAGTAACTAGTAAGTAGAACCAAGGAAGGATATTAAGAAAGGGCGAAAGAGGCTAGGTGCCTCTTTAACTACTTCTATATAATAAGGCACGGCCCAGTCCAGGAGGCAGGCCTGGCTTGGGTTAAGCTGCTATACACACCAAGAAGAACTAATAATCCCCTTAGCAGCAACGACTTTACCCCCTTTTGATAGGACTTCACACAGCTGTG
>JABFEP010000487.1:15968-69035 GCA_013618265.1 Fusarium albidum
TCGTACACTATTGAACCGACACCCCCCGAGTTTAGGTAGCAGCTAATCTGTCGCATCATAAATAGCAGCTACCAATGCCGTGACGAATTACCGGCAACGCCGGCATGCCGTCTCGGAACTGTGCGGGGCATCCCGGATCGCCGACCGGTAGATCAGATCCAGGCTTGATTCCCTAAATAAGACTCCGTGTTGCAGTCTCCTTCTGTTCAACTAAATTCAGCATCCGAAATGACAATGCCCATCGACGTCCTCATCTGTGGCGGCGGCTCCGCCGGCCTCGCCGCCGCAATCTGGCTCGCCCGCTTCGGCATCAAGTTCAAGATCCTCGAGCGCCGCGGCGGACCCCTCGAGGTTGGCCAAGCAGACGGGGTCCAGTGCCGAACCGTCGAGATATTCGAGAGCCTGGGAATATCCGAGCCGCTCCTCAAAGAGTCGTACCACGTCATGGAAGTTGCGTTCTGGTCGTCTGATGGGCGGGGCGGCATCGAGAGAACTCATGTCGTGCCGGATACTGAGCCGGGCCTGAGTCATCTGCCTCATGTCATTCTCAACCAGGCGCGCATCAATGAGATCATGACGGATGAGATACGGCGGCTGAAACAGGATGCCGACTCTGCGATAGAGTATGGGTATCAGGTTCAAAACGTGGAGGTGACGGACGATGAAGTCAAGGTCACAGCTGAGAAGGATGGTGTAGCTCGTCACTACAGGGCAAAATACGTGATTGTAAGTCTCAAGTCTACAAATATCAGACCTCTTCTAACTATACCAGGGCAGCGACGGGGCACATAGCGCTGTCCGCAGATCCCTCGGCTTCAACATGGTCGGCGACAGCACCGACGCCATCTGGGGCGTCATGGACGTCTTCCTCCAGACAGACTTTCCCGACATTCGCAAAAAGTGTCTGATCAGCACCACCTCTGGAACCATGATTCTGATTCCCCGAGAGGGCGACGAGAAGGTCCGTCTGTACATTGAACTACTGGGAATGTCGGCGAGCGACGTCACAGAGTCGTATCTACATAACCGAGCGCGTCAGATCCTGAGCTCTCACGAGGTGGACATTGCTCACACAGCGTGGTGGTCAGCCTACAGCATCGGTCAGCGGACAGCCAACCAGTTCACCAAGAATTACCGCGTGTTTCTCACGGGTGACGCGTGTCACACGCATTCCCCCAAGGCAGGCCAGGGCATGAACGTCAGTCTCCAGGATGGCTACAACATCGGCTGGAAGCTGGGACATTTCCTCAGGGGTCTAGCACCGGCAGATATCCTACAGACATATGTCTTTGAGCGTCAGAAGACGGCTGAGGATCTCATCGACTTTGACCGGGGCTTTACGAAACTGCTCAACACGACATATCGCCAGGAGAACAACAAGACGGCAGAGGACCTGAGCCATCAGTTTGTGAGAGCCGGGAGGTACACTGCTGGGCTGGCTACAAAGTATGGACCGTCGATGCTCACTCGTCCGGGGGGTGACGAGGCGTTGGCTTCTAGACTGAGTGTTGGGATGCGATTCCCGAGTGCTCCGGTCGTTCGCTTCTCCGATGCACGTCCCATGCAGCTTGGTCGAGTGTTGCGAGGAGACGGACGCTGGCATCTGCTGGTTTTTGCAGGTGATTTTCCCTCGGGGGAGACTTCTACGATAGTACATGAGGTAGGTTGATCACTCATTATATGTACCTTCTAATATAGGTGTCTGTAGTTCGCATCAGCGCTGGAAGCCATTATCCGTCGATACACTCCTAGAGGAGACCCCCCTGACAGCATCATTGACTCGACGCTTGTGCTGTCATCGAAGCGCTCCAGTGTAGACGTCAAAGACGTGCCTGAGCTGTTTTTGCCCCGGCTCGGCAAGTTTGGCACGAATCGTAAGTCAAGGCATATCCTCGCCCAACAACGATGGACGATTGCCACCAGCGCAACAGTTACTGACAGTAACCAGGTCTATCCAAGATATTCGTCGATGGCGAGAGCTACTACAACACCGACTGTGGACAAGCCTACAATTTGTACGGCATTCACACGAGCCGTGGTGCGGTTGTGATAGTGAGACCAGACTTTTGTGAGTCGTTCCAGTCTTAATATTCTACCTAGGCCACTACTTACATATCATTCTTAGATATTTCTCAGATTAGCGCCCTGGGAGATGAAGGCGCAGTGGCGGAGCTTTTCAGCGGTTGCTTGCTCCCTGTATCTGAATGAGCTGTCGATATCATAGCAGACAAGATGCTAAGTTCTTGCTCCTTCTCTGGCAGACTTTGTATAAAATCTACAGTTTCATATGGATTCAATATTGTGAGGATTGGGAACTAGTCTTCTATGACCGGAGGCGGTTCACGACTATAACCTACGAACAAAATGATACTTGAAAAGGCAGCATGGGCTCCTCGCCCACGGCTTGTTACTCAAGCACAGTATCTACTGCCGTGGCCAATAACCAGGCAGTATAAGCGCCTAGTCCCGCTGTGTCGGTAACACATTTCTGCCTGGAACCCCTCTTCACTCTCTGAATCAGTATCTTCCATTTCCCTCTCGTCTCTACCATGTCTCTTCCAGCGACGTCAACTATCGTCTCATCCAGAGAGCTACTCTACATCGTCGACCCGCAGGGCCATCACACACATACCCTCATCCTCCTCCACGGTTTGGGCTCCAACGGCACCAAGTTTGGCACAGAGCTACTAGACACAGGCGTCACATCATCTGGTCGGAAACTCATCGACCTTCTTCCTGGGGCTCGCTTCGTCTTTTCTACTTCCAAGTGTCGTCGTTCCTCTGCATTTGGTCGATCGATGCTCACGCAGTGGTTCGACATTGCGGGTCTTGAGGATCCTTCGTACCGCAAGGAGAGGCAGCTAGATGGGCTGGCTGAATCTGCTAGAGACATCCTGGATATTCTCAAGGCAGAACTTGAAAAGGTGCATCCGCGGAATGTCATACTCGGGGGACTGAGCCAGGGGTGTGCCATGTCCCTTGCTGTTCTGCTGTGCTTGGATCATCCGATTGGGGGGTACGTCGGCATGAGTGGATATCTAACGTATCAATCCGACCTGGAGAGTGCGATCAACGAGGATGATGACAGTGACAATCCATTTTCAGATCCTGACAAGGCGCAGGGTGTTGAGGCGAGTGCCGTCAAGGCCCAGAGACTAGAGAGGGATCTCTTGAGTCTCGACTTCTTGGAACAGGCCTCGCTGGACAAGACGGCATGCAAAACACCTGTTTTTCTCGGCCACGGCAAGGAGAATGACAAGGTACCGATTGGACTGGGAGAGGGTGCGGCGCAGCTCATGCGCGACGCGGGATATCAAGTTGACTGGAGGTGCTACGAGGGCCAAGGACACTGGAACAAGATCCCTGATGAGATTGACGATATCTGCGACTTTATCACTAGAGTGGGTTGGGAGATGGTTTAAATGTTATAAATGGTGATCCCTGGTTCAAAGGAGAGAAATTACAGCCCAACGTGGATATATGCAGACCAAACCCACGGGTCTCTGCTCAAATGTTCTGGATACTGCTCCTCGAACGAATACCAATCAATCTTCTCCTCCTTCCTCACAATCATCTTGCGCATAGCCTCGGAAGCTCTCGCCATATTCCTACAGTCCTCTGTATCCTTTGCCTTGTCAACATCTATCGACCCCTGAAACTGGTTCCTCAGGCGACGTAGAGCATGGTGCAGAGTATAAGGCACAATATCGTCTTTTCCAATCCCAGGTCCAAGTTCCTCATATATATCCTTGGCGAGTCTCATCGAATGCGAGTCGGAAACCTCCCACAGGGAGCCCACAACGTGTTGAAAGCCCGCCAGTCGAAAGGAACCCACGAGATGGACCCCCTCGTTGACGAGGTCCGTGTCCTGGTTGTCGTTTGTCGAGCAGGCAGAGAGATATGCCAGCCAAGGCTGCTTCTCTCGAAACTTGACATCAACCAGTTGCTCAACAGTCAACGGATCCTTGTCTCCCTCTCTCAGCAGGAGGCCGCTGCGAGAAGGGTCAGCCGAGTCGGATTTTCCATGACCAGCAAAATGGAAGATGTTACAGTCGCTAAGAAGGGCCATGATGTCTGTCTTTGAAGGGCAGTCCATCGAAATTGATGGCATGTTGTGTTTTGCCAACAGCTCACGGATGGCTTCACATTCATCCCCTGCAAGGAGGAGATTGTTCTCTCCCGGTGTTTTGGTCATTGAAACCAGTAGTGCAGATTTCGGGCGTCCACTAGGCATCTGTTCAATACCTGCATTACGGTGAGTAAAGAGAGCCGCCTTGACAGATGAGCTATACGACGAGACAACACTGTCCAGAGCAGATTCCGTAGATCCAGGGTGATGGTATCCCGCTGCATGAAGCGGCAGATAGCACAGTTCTCCTGCTGGCATCCAGCAGATACGAGGCCACGGGTTGCCCTCTGTGGGAGTCGAGTAGTTGAGAGCGTCAAGAATGACGCCGACGGCAACGCGCCACAGCCAACCGAGCATGCCGAAGAAAGGACCCCGTGCAGAAGCAGGCATGCGTGATTTTCTGACCGACTTGATAAAGTTGGTGGCTCGTTCAATGTCCAAGCTGCTCAGATCTGGGAGAGGTATGTGTTGGACTTGGCCGCGGTGAACAACTAGAGCGTCGCAGCGGTAGTCGACGTTGATGACGACCAGTGGATGTGACCATGCAACACTGTCGAGGTTCTCGGCGTCGAGGGGAGTGGAGAAGCGTTCAAAGCCATTGATCTTGCGTATCTCGGCGAGTGTCTTCTCGTACTCCAAGACACAGTCATGTCGCCAGCCGAGATCATGGCCATTCGAGTCAGTGCTCTGCCACTGTGACGCATCTTGAGTTACGTTGAGAGAGTCCAGTCTATCCACGATGGTTCCCAGCTTGGAAGCAAGCGCCGGATGAGCCATATTCAGTCTCGTGCGGTCACTCCGTACCTCGAATCGCAGCCCGGCAATGGCATCACGGACCATCTCGAGAGCCAGCAGTGCCTCACAAGGACTAGCCCCAGCGTCTAATGCAGCAGCACACGCCAGAGTGCCTATCTGTCGGGCACGCTTCAGCCTGTTCTGCTGGTCGGACTGGGAAATAGCCAGGGTTACGAATCTTGGGAACTGCTTGACAACGCCTTGGAGGATGGGCCAGACCCTCTTTGGCTGGCCCAGCCGTCTGAGACCTTCGGCCATGAAGATGGCGAATGAGCATGTGAATGCATCTAACTCGGTGAAGCCCTGTATAGAAAAGACCTCGTGGGATAACAGGATGGCTTCTTCGATGGCGTCCTGGTCTTTGAAAAAGAAGCCCTTGGCCAGCATCGTCCCAGCTAGTCGAGCAGGGACGCCCCTTCTCCATACTGGCGTCACAACTGGTGCGTTGCCGGATAGCATCTCGTGGTAGACTTGGGTCTGGTAGCTGATTGCCTCGTCTAGGAACTTGGACGCGGCTCCCCAGTCGTCTTGTCCCGCAGCGAGTTCGAACCTGGTTTCGCAGCAGCGGCTCATCTCGTACAGGGCCTCGGATCTACCAACCACACCTGGGCCACAAAGTGACAGGGCCGTTTCGGCAAAGTGAGAGGCTTCTTCGAGATGGTCGTTGTCTGTCGACTGCTGTCTCATCCTGCTGCGGAGGAGGCCGCTCAGATGGATCAAGAGGTCTGTGCACCAGGGGGAGTCGGAAATGGCAGGTTTTGAAGACAGCGTGTCTTTGATGCTGGCGATCTTCTGGTCCAGGGTCATGGTGTCGATTTCCGAGTGCAGAGTCCGGTCGAGTGCTATATATTCTTCAGGGACGTATGGATTCGGAGTATCTAGTCGATGCTCTGCAAGACTCCTCACGTGGCTGAGGAAAACTGAATCTCCGGTCCTGTGATACTGGGTCATGGAATAGATCATGGCCAGTTCCGAGGTTGGCATTGATGGTTCACGACTGCTCCGTGCCTTTTCCGCCATGAGGATGTACTTGTGTGCTCGTCTCAGGTCTTGGGCGTTATTTGCAAAAGTCGACGAGGTGTAATAACTGCCGCTGAGGAGTGATAGATAGTCTGACATTCTGGCATCATCTTCTGGGAGTGCATCAACAGCCTTTTGTCTCGCGTCGATGATGCTGTTGATATCACTCTCCCTCTCACTCTGAGATCTGCTGTGTGAGTGGCATCTCAATTGGTCTCTTTGAGCAAGATAGTCCCCCAGTTGATCATATAGCGTCGCCAACTGTGCATTCTGTCCCGTAGATGGAAGATGGAGGTCTATTGCCTTGCGACAGTGGTCAACAGCCGAGTTGATATCTGAAAGGTTGCCTGTTGTTTTTTCCTGCCTCCGAGATAAGTACAGAGCCATGTTGGCGTGGGCGATGGACGGGAACTGATGATCGGACCCCATGGAATCCAGAGCCGAGCATCCAAGATCGATGGCTCTGTCGAGGTCATCGGCGTTGCCCATCATCCGATACCTATGATACAGAGCGGGAGACAATATCGACGAGGCCATGCTAGACCGAGAACGGATCCTCATCTGTTCGCAGATGTTGATGGCAGCCGCAAGCATCTCGGGGTCTTTTGCCATCAGATGGAGAATCGGCGGTAGTCGAAGGAGGTATTCTCTCAGGTACTGAGTAACGGTTGGACGGACCGAGAGGGGCTGATGCAATATGCTAATGGTATTCCATCTCGGACATTTGCAGTTGATCTTGCATTGTCTTCCTAGACACGAGGGCGACAGAAGCGATATGAGGAGGACAAGAAGAGGTGGGCAGGTAGGTGGAATTGGCTGGCTGTGGTTGAACAGGTGCATGCCCTTGTCGACCAGTGCCATGTCCTGGAAGGCTCTGAAGTCTGCTTCAAGCTGCATGGTGTCTTTGGCTTTGGAGTTGAGATGATGAAGAAAAGCCGATCGAACCGGGGAAGACTGCATTAGGCTTGACTCCGCCACTGCGAGGCGTTTTCAGCTGATGTTGCTAAGGCCTCTTACGGCACTGATTGGATGGCGATGCTGCCAAGCGCTGCATGTTGGCAGTCTCAAGACGGAGAAATGACCCCCCGAGCCTGATATGGCTCAAGTGAGCAAGTCTTGGCTGTTGACTGCAACTTACAATCACAAGGGTAGGCTTGTTTTCTCCCAAGAATACATCTCCAAACTGTCCGTATCCCCCCTCTTCTATTACTGCCATGGCCAGTCCGCAGAAAAGAGCGCTTCTCATCGGCATCGATCACTATCAGCAGGGGCAGGGACGCGTCAACAGCAAAGGCCAGACAATTACCTATCCCAACCTCAAGGGATGCTGCAACGATGTCGCCCTGCTTGAAGAGTACCTGACTGGAATTGGTGTCGATGCTATCCAGATATTGACAGCACCGCACAACAGCGACGCGGATAAAGATACCCTCCCGACCCGCGATAACATCGTCAAAGCCCTCGAGACGATAATAGCCGACAAGAATCTAGAGCCTGGTAGTCTCGTGTACATCCATTATTCCGGTCATGGAACACGCCGGGAATTTATCCCTCCCAACGAGTCTGGGACTAGTGGAAACCTGCTCTCTGGGACGGCTCTGGTCCCGACTGATGTCCTCCGAGGAGGTGCTTATCTCACGGGCTACGAGCTGGGCGAGTATGTAAGAGATATGACTATGCACAAGAAGCTGAGGGTCACGGTAGTCCTGGACTGCTGCTACTCTGGTCGGGGCATGCGCTCTAGTAATGCTGGGATTCGTACATCCGACCACGAGGCGGATGATTCGATGCTCTTGAGCGACAAGGATGCACAGCAGGAAGCAGATAACCGGAGGAATAAGAATGATCAGCTCCATGGCAACGACTATAGAAAAATGATCGACTCCCGTCCCTGCTGGATGACCAGTAGCTCGGCTGCGGAACTAGCTGGCTGCACCGTCCTCACAGCCTGCGGCATTGATCAAGTCGCAAGAGAAGATACCTTTAGAGAGGCCAATCAGCCTCCCACAAGATATGGCGTCTTCACCTACTTCATGGCTCGTGCCCTGAGAGACCACGCGGGCCTGAGCTACCGCGCGCTTCGACAACGAGCCATGGCCAGCATCACAAAATCCCATGACCAATCGCCTACTCTGCACGGAGCGGGTAACTACCACTTCCTCAGCCACGTTCTCGATGTTGAAAGAGCCTCTGCCTTTGTCACCAACTACAAGGGCAACATGATAACTCTGGATATTGGCAGTGCTCAGGGAGTGGTGCGTGGTGCAGAATACGCCGTATTTCCTGGAGCTACAGGTGACTTGTCTCTGGCGTTCAAGGCCACTGTTACGTCAGTTGATGTCTTTTTATGCCAGGCTGAGGTTCAAGGTGAACCGGCTGGGTTGACGACATTTTCTCGCTGTGTTCTCAAACAATGGGCGTTCCCGATGGAAGTGACTGTCTCATTAGAGATTGGCGGACAAGACATGAGAGCCTCGTTGGACAAGGTCTTTCAGGGAGTGCCAAATATTCGCCTTCAAGATCAACAAGACAGCTCCAGTGCTACCTTTGCAGTCACAGCTGATAAGCACGGCTACTTGGAGGTCTTTGAGCAAGGGCAACTACAGCGACTCGCTAGACTCCCAAGCATCCATGTCCATGAGAAACAGGCAGCGGAAAAGATTGGCCAAGTTGTCCAGCACGTCGCCCGTTTTCGGGCTCTCCAACATATTCGACCGACATTTCACGGCATAGGTCGACAAGATTTTCGACTCGACGTGGAGAGCAGAGAGAAGACGCTGCAAGCAACAGATGGAATGTACCACGTCCAGCACGGTCAACACGTCGGTCTCACGTTCACATACACCGGGTCCATGAGGAGTGTCCATCTCGCCGTCTTGTCTCTCAACTCCTCGTGGGGTATAGAGAGGCTCTACCCATCGGGTGACGAGACAAGTATAGAGATGCAGCGGGACGTGCAAGAGCCGTACAGCGAGCCGTTGCTTTTGGAAATGTGGGTGCCGGCCAGCAGGGGGGATGATGCGGTGGATACTCTGAGGGTGTATCTCTGTGGTTCGCCAAGCGTGTCGTGGGACGACATGTTGTTGCCGGATCTACCTGTTGATGGGCATGATGTTGCCGCACATGGTGAAGTAGTGCCTGCTAGTTCTACAGCTGATGGCCGGAAGGCAACTTTGAGGTGGAAAGGTGCGGTGGCGCAGATGCCGTGGCGGTTCATTAATTTTGACTTTCGAATTCTGGCCTGACTTGCTGAGTTTACAAGATTGCGGGGTTGCCAACTACAAGATGTATTCATACGTCCGATAGCAGAGTTGACGGTGGCCCAGATTGTCATCTCGTTTGTCTCCAAGCAGGACTATCACGTCTTGTCTCTCTTAGTTACAACAAGGATGACCCTAACACTAGACTATCCAGCGTGCCACCTGTCTTGAAGAAATAAGAAGAGTCAAAGCTAGACACATCTATTCCATTCGTCTCTTAACAAACACCTCTAAACCCCCCTCCATCGGCATCGTCAAATGATTCCCGCTAATCTTTTCCCCTCTAAACGCCAGAGAAAACTCAAACTCGTCTACAAAAGCCATCATGACACAAACAGCTATCGTCTCCGCCAACCTCTTCCCCAGACACGACCTCGGACCTCCCTGGAACACGGGAAACTCGGACGCACTCCTCTGGCAGAACTGGCCATCGGTCAACCACCGTTCTGGTCTAAACTCTGCAGCATCTGCCCCCCACGTCTCCTTTGAACGGTTCATAGCCCAGGTGCACCACACGACGATGCTATTCCTGGGGAGAAATGTGCCGTCGGGGAGAACAGTGTCTTGCTGGTTCTGCTTCATCTCGAAGGGGAGCGGGGGGTAGAGCCGGAGTGATTCGTAAAACACGGCGTAGACGTACGGGACTGTGGCGGGGTCGTGGTCTTGTGCCTGGCGGATACTCCCAAGTAGCGTGGCAGTGACATGTTGGTGTTTTGTGAGGAGGTAGAATGTCCACGTCAGGGCTTGGGCGACAGTGTCCTTGCCAGCAGAGAGATAGTTCAATGCCGAGTCCGCAACGAGTGCCTCGTCGCCCAAGTTCTCCAACAAGAGGTTGACGAGATTTTCCGACGCAGTGCCAACGGAAGCAGCATGAGAAACCAAGTGTCGACCATAAGTCCTCATTGTCTGAACAGCTCTTCGCAGTTTAGACCCCGTGATAGCTTCACGCAGTACCCACAGGGGATTCTGAAAACGCCTCGCAATCTCGGCAGACGCGTAGTCAAAGGCGACGGTGAAGTCATCAGTGGCATGCATCTCCATTCCATAGGCCATTTTCCCGATGAGCTGCGTCGTAATCTCGTGAAGGATGGGCTCAAGGTCCACGGGAGTTGCCTTCTGAGCACTAGCATCCAGGCTATCTCTTGCAGAGTCGAGAATACCTGCAAGATCAGACCTGGCTATACGATTGATGTTGGATGCTGTGAAAAATCGCTGTCCAGCCTTTCTCTGCGGTCGCCATAGAGCCCCGTCCACATTGAGGATGCCGTTTCCGAATAGATCCCGGAGACGTCCCTTGAAGAAGTCGCCCTTTTCAAACAATTCCTCATTTCTAAAGACGTACTCGAGGTTGGCTGGACTGGAGATGATGACTCCATGGGGGAGGGACGGGACAGTTATCTGAAGGGTTTCGTGTCCGTAGCGGTGGATGCAGTCGGCGAACCATGTAAAGAGTTTCTGGCGGTGCTGCAGAAACACGAGTCCATTGCCGACAAGCGGTAGCGTACCGGGGGGTCTCCTAGTATGGTTAGTATCCTGAGTATACTGAACGGTTCTAGTTACCTCAGTTTAGACCCGTTCCGAGAGATGCCAAGCCGCAGTCCCAGGTCAGATCGTAAGCCAAGTTGGACCAATCCAGCTACATGCCCCGCGGATAAAAAGTTTAAAGTAAAAGGGTCGAACCCCTGGCACGTCAAACGGCCAAGGTTTCGGGGATCTGGCGGCCCGTGTCGGTCCATTGACCCTGGATTCTCGTATCGAGACGCGTATCGTCTCGGTCTCGGGCTGCCCGCTGCGGACGGACCCCCTGGTCTGCGAACGAGAAACGGCGTAAAACAGAAACCGATTCTAGTTAAATGACCTCGTGTCGATCACTGCAGAGCACTTAAGTCAAAGACCACCCCAGACAAGTCAGGAAAGTCAACAGTCTTCCTACAAACATGTCTGCCAACATGTCTGCCAACATGTCTGCTCCAGTCATGCCGCAGACGGTCGTCATCCTCGGCGCGGGATACGCCGGCATCGGGATCGCCCACAAGCTGCTCAAGGACACGCTGCCCAAGCTGCCCGGCCTCAAGGTCATCCTCGTGTCGCCAACGTCGCACCACCTCTGGAACCTCGCCGTCGTGCGAGGCATCGTCCCCGGCCAGCTCCCGGACGAGGCCATGTTCCACGCCATCGAGCCTGGCTTCAACAAGTACCCGGCCGAGAGCTTCGACTTTGTCCTCGGCGCCGCCACCACGGTCGACACGTCGTTCAACACCGTCTGCGTCAGCACTTCGGAGGGCGCCATGGACATCTCGTACACGCAGCTTGTCATCGCGACGGGGTCTTCCTACGCGAGCCGCGTCCCGTTCACGACCATCGGCACATACAGAGACACCCTCGATTCTCTACATGCCTGGCAGGCGAGGGTGGCGAGTGCGGAATCCATCGTCGTCGCTGGTGCTGGACCCACCGGTGTCGAGACAGCTGCTGAACTAGCGGCCACGTATGGCCTCGCAAAGAGCATCACCCTCCTCGTCCCAAGCTACAATCCCCTCTCCGGTCTATTGCCAGAAGTCGGCAAGACGGCGGGAACCGAGCTGGAGAAGCTGGGAGTCAAGATCCTGCGACGATCACGCGTGAATTCAGTCCAGTACGCCGACGAGCAATACACCATCAAGTTGTCCAGCGGGGTGTCTGTCGTGGCGGATCTGTATCTTCCGCTGTTCGGCATGAAACCAAACAGCGACTTTCTGCCGCCGAAACTGCTCGACGAGCAGGGCAATCTCAAGCTCGACAGGAACCTCCGGGTCACGGGGTTGGGAAATGTCTGGGGCGCTGGTGACGTCGGCAACCTCGAAGCCAAGCAGCTCATCTATGCTGAGCGGCAGGCTTTGCACCTCGCCAGGAACCTGGATGCTCATCTCACCGGGGCGGGCGCCCACGTGCTGGATCTGAAGCCGGCGATAGTCCCGCAGATCTTTGTCACCCTGGGCAAGAAGAAGGGCACGGGGCAGTACAAGAGGTTCCGCGTGCCGGGGGTCATCGTCAGCGCCGTCAAGGGGAGGACCCTGTTCACGGAAAAGGCCCAAGGGCTGATAGCCGGGAAGAATATTGTCCGATCGTCTGTTTAGTACTTGGTGGCCCCTGTTCCCCAAGGCTGTAATGTCTTCAACTGTACACACATCTAGATACCCTAATGTTGCTATATTTACCACTAATACATACCAAGTGCGTTTTTTAATCGTCAGACGTTCAAAATCCCCATCGTTGAATTAGTCCACTCACTGCCATCATGTCGGCCTCTTATGAACTGCGGGTCTTCCCAATTCTCGGCTAACATTACCGATGCCGATCAAGGGTCATGAGCCCCGTCGGCTTTCTCGCCGTGGCCTGCATACCCCTCAGATCACCTACATAAACAGACAGGACATTCTCATTACAAGTCTTCTGAAGCTCAAAACAAGCATCCACCAGTTCAGACACCGCGCCGCCATGCTTGAAGACCAGTTTGTGGGGTTTACCCCTTGTGGCCCAGATCTCGTTGGCGCCCCCATCATCCTGGACGAAGCCGATTTCGCCGGAGTCAGGATCGCCGCCCAGAACCTGTCGGAGGACTTTGCGAGGGTCACCAAGGAGGCCAGTCCCGTCGACATTGTGGATGGCTCCGGCAGGGTCGACTCGACCAGCTCGAGGGTTGCCATCATGGTCGGCTGCATTGAATCCAGTCCTCTGCTGCAACGTCTCGAGAAAGAAGGCAATGTCGACTTTAGCGCCATCAGGGGCAAGTGGGAGTCCTTCATCACCCTCGTCGTGGACAACCCTCTTGGCTATTATGAAAAGGCCCTCGTGATCGCCGGCAGTGACAAGAGGGGTGCCATCTTTGGCATGTACACCTTGTCGGAGCAGATTGGTGTATCGCCGTGAGTAGCACCTAGATGGTATTGCATTTAGACGCTCATGCACGCCAGGTGGTACTGGTGGGCCGACGTCCCCTCCAAGTTTCACCCAGCCATCTACGCCAGTCCCAGGGCGACCATCCATGGCGAGCCGTCGATCAAGTATCGGGGGATCTTCCTCAACGACGAGGCTCCCGCCTTGACGGGGTGGGTTCTAGAGAAATTCGGCAAGTACAACTCGGAGTTTTACCAGAAGGTTTTTGAGCTTCTACTCCGCCTCAAGGTCAGTCTCTGTATCTAATATAAGTTATCGACTGACGTCCTAGGCAAACTTCATGTGGCCAGCCATGTGGCCCGGCTATCCCAATCCCGGAGCAAACTTCTTCCTAGACGACCCCGACAACCAGCGCGTGGCGGATGAATACGGCATCGTCATGTCGACTTCGCACCACGAGCCGATGCAGCGTCTGACAAACGAGTGGGTTCTCGACAACGGGGACGGCGTCTGGAGATGGGACACCAACAAGGAAAGGATGACGGAGTTCTTCTACGAGGGCGCTCACAGGGCAAAGGGGTACGAGTCGTACTTTACTATTGGCATGAGAGGCGAGTATGATCGACGCATCAAGGCTTCGGATCCAGCAGCTGCCATCTCGGATGCCATCGAGACTCAGCGCAGAATCATCAGCGATGTTTACGGCAGCCAAGACAAGATTCCTCGTACGTCCTGATAATCCACAAGCTCTGTGATAGTTGACTGATGACAGTTAGAACTGCTCGCTTTATACAGGGACATTGAGCAACTCTACGATACGGGCAGAATTCATGTCCCCGATGATGTCACCTTGCTATTCCAAGATGACAACAATGGCACGATCCGTCGCCTGCCCACAAAGAAAGAAGCAGCTAGGAAGGGCGGTTCAGGTGTAAGACATATTCCATTCCACTGTGCTTCATCTAATAGTATCTAGCTCTACTATCACTTCGAGTACGTCGGTCTGCCACGGAGTTACAAGTGGATCAACAGCGTCTCTCTGGTACTTGACCCAACCCAGGTCTTTCGTCTTGGTTAACTCTTCCAGGGCAAAGCATGGCATCAGCTTCGACACGCGTATAACCGCAACGTGAGACAGATCTGGCTCTTCAACGTCGGTGATCTCAAGCCGTTGGAGACCCCAATCACATGGGCAATGAGCATGGCGTGGGACATCAACAAGTTCACGGCTGATAGTCTGGGGGACTTTCTCCGTGAGACAGCAGCAAGGGACTTTGGTGCTGGGTTGAGCAGCGAGATTGGCAGCATATACCACGACTACAACAGCTTGGTATCTCTCCGCAAGCACGAGTCCATCGAGCCCGATACATTTTCACTTTTCCACTACGACGAAGCCGAGAATGTTCTCCGTCGGTGGAAGGAACTTCTCCAGGAAGCTGAAGCTGCATACTCCCGACTCGCAGAGGAGCAGAAACCCGCGGGATACCAGCTCATCGTCCACCCAGTCAAGGCCTCATACGTCTTTGTCGCACTGCGCGTGATGCAAGCTCGGAATCAGCTATATGCTCGACAGAGACGAAACACTGCCAATACGACGGCTCAGAAGGCACTTGATCTTTTCGACGCCGACTTTGATATCCAGCTGGAATACCACGCTCTGCTCGGCGGCAAGTGGAACCACATGCTGCGCCAGACACACCTTGGCTATCAAGATACATGGCATGCGCCCTCTCGTGATGTCCTGACGGGCTTGGGCTTCGTACAGCGTCGACAAGACTCTAACCCGATTGTCGGCCAGATGGGCGTCTCTGTTCAAGGCCACGCAGGAGTTCGCCCTGGCCTCATCAATGAAGAGTCTGAGCGGACGCACCCTAGTCGACGGGATCTTGTACCTGGTCTTACTCTGGGGGCGATGACGAGATATGGCCCTCCCACGAGATGGTTCGAGATTTGGAGTCGTGGTACCCCTACGATTCACTGGACTGCAACGTCTCCTTACAAGTGGCTACGGCTGTCTAGCTACTCTGGGGTCTTGGTGCCTGGCAGAGACGACGCAAGAGTCTACATTAGTATCGACTGGGATCACGTCCCTGAGGGTTTCGACCAAGAAGTCCTGATTGACGTCCGATCAGGTCTCGGAGACTTTGAGGAGATTCATCTTGCCATTGTCGAACGTCGAGTGCCGGATTCGTTTTCCGGGTTCGTCGAAGGCCCCGGATACGTTTCCATCCCAGCTACGAGCACGATCCCTAGCAGAGACTACGTCATAATGCCAGATACGGGGAGATCCGAGGCCGGTTCTGTCGGACTTGATGTATCCCGGGACGTCAACGAGACAGTCGACTTTTTGAGCTATCCCTTCTACCAGTTCTCCGACACTTGCAGGGCCAAGGTCATACTCGACTTTGGCATCACCCTCAGCACTTCGAGCGAGGACATAACATCATACGACCTCCAGATCGACGATGGACCTGTGACGAACCACAGGATTGAAAAGTACACTGAAGAGAGCACGCAGTTCGGCTTGAAATTTGGAGTCCCTCGGCCTCAAGGCTGGATCAAGGCAGCGAGTGGCCTTGTCTGGAGGATTGAGCACGAGGTTGATGGACTTGGCATTGGGCCGCGTGTTGTAAGGATTCGGCTGTGCCATCAGAATGTTCTGCTTGAGAAGGTGGTGGTGGACTTTGGTGGTGTGAGGGAGAGTTATCTCGGGCCGCCGACGAGTGTTGAGGTCAAGGAACAGGGAAGACGGACATAGGTGTGATTGATTTCTTTGAGAATGGATGATTACAGCTATTGCGAGGAATGATGAGCTCAGTTGGTGATCGGTCAAGAGTCATCGAACTCGAATCTGCCTGCGTTGAATAGGGTAGAGCAGTTGTGGATGATAGAGACGCCAACTCTTTATCAATTCCTTCGACTATACTGTAAATGGAGATGGAAGTGCTCCGATCGGGGCTGGGAAAGAGGATGAGACTATCACAGAATGCATGCTGTATTTAACTCCCCCAAGGACCATATCCCAACTGGACAATGGAACCGACGACACATCCGCACGGAATCTGTGGACAGTCGGGGATTCGTGGGGAAAGCAGACCTTGAATCCTGGACAGGCATGGACCATCAAGATTGAGGGGTTAATCATGCGGAAACCGTTCGACTTGTTTGTCTTGACTCGACCTCTTGACCATAGCCGGCCCAGCTCTGTTTGGTGGAAGATTTCCCCGCGAAATACAACCGCCTGGCCTGTTGATCTTTCGGCATCTCTTATCCGTCTTGCCTAGTGAATGCCACCACGGTCAAGCGGCAGCTTTTCCGTCCCTCATGTTGGGGGTCACCCCACAGACTAGGATCGGTGATATTGCCTGAGTGCTTCCAACTTATTAGTAGTCAAGACCAACCACTGAACGGTCTGAACCCCAGAACACTGTTCCCCTCCGTCACACCAGCAACCATGAAGCTCCTCCAGGCTGTCCTCACGACAGCCTTCTTTTACTCTTCAGCAGCACACCCCGCTGACACTTACAAGCTATGCCAGAGGCAGACACGCCATCCAACAGAAGGTTGCCCCCATGGCACCATCTACGTCTCCCAGAACGACCAGCGAGCCGACTTTGACTCGGTCCAAGCCGCCATCGAGTCTCTCGGCAACACCACGACTCCCGGCCACATCCTCATCGCCCCAGGTCACTACACAGAGCAGCTCAACGTCACCCGCCGAGGTCCCCTGCACCTGATCGGCATGTCCAGGAGACCCTGGAGGCGCGACCCGTACTCTGACATCAACGTCAACACGAGCGCCGAGAATGACGTGCAGATCTGGTGGAACTCGGCCAACTTCAACGCCACCTTTGACGACAATGTCTACACGGGCGTCCTGACCGTCGGTCCAAACCTGGATGCTACCCTGACGGGTTCTGGACCGACTGGCTTCCCGGTGCCGGAGGATACTCCTTTCGGATGCACCGACTTTCGTGCTTACAATATTGACTTTCGTAACGAGTTTGTTCCATACGCACATGGCCCGGCGCATGCGCTGGGGGTGAGTAGAGCGAATGCTGGATTTTACTCGTGCGGCTTTTACAGCTGGCAAGATACTGTGAGTTCCTCGGTCTACCTTGTTATCGTGTGCTCATCCCGTAGGTTTACGTTGGCAAGCTCGGAAACGCATTCTTCTTCGACAGCATAATCGCCGGCCAGACTGATTTCCTCTATGGCTTCGGCACAGCCTACATCGAGCGGTCAACACTCTCGCTCCGGAACTGCAACGGCGGCATCACAGCCTGGAAGGGCACCAACACCACCTTTGCCAACAAGTACGGCGTGTACATTGACCGCTCGCAGGTCATCGCATCCAACTATACCACTTCTCAAGAGATCGTGGGTAAGTGCGCCCTCGGCCGGCCGTGGAACTCGCAGCACCGGTCCATCTTTATGGACTCGTACTTTGACGCGAGCATCAACCCTGCTGGCTACATCATCTGGAACAGCGCGACCCCGAGGCTGGACGACTACACTTTTATGGCTACTTGGAGGGACTACGGTCCTGGATATGACGAGGAGGCGCAGGTCCGGAGCAATGTCACGATTGTGCTCACGGATGCCGAGGTTGCGCCTTATCGGCTGCCGGCTGATGTCTTTTCGACGCCGCAAGGCAAGTTTGGAAATATTGGATGGATCGATAGAGGCGTCAGGGCAAAGGACAGACAACTGTTTCCATAGGAATAGACTTTAGGGACTGGGAGCATATGTACCTAGGGCATATTCTATTTCTCCTCTACTCTCAAAACCGCCTCTCAGCGGCTGCATTCCCTTGACGGAATCAGTAAGCCTCTTTGGTTGGCTTAAGTTCCTAAGAGACCACCACTTCTTCAGCCAGCCTCTTCCGCCCCGGTGTCCTTCCCTGCATCTCCTAGCCGGGATATGACTCGACTCGAGACAGACAGCCCAAGGCGCACAACGCCACCGGGTAACGGCGGAACCAAAAACCTCTTCCCTGACGTGACCTCCAGACGGAGGCTCCCAGCGGGAGTAAATAGGTCAGATGGGTGCGTTGGCTTGGCTTCCCCGGCTTCCGTGACCTGCCAGTCTGGCTCGCTTCTCCTTGGATCCGGCACGGCAGTATGAGAGTATTATATATCAGCCCATCACACAGGGTCTTGCTCCCCTCGGCTTCTCGACATGCCACTCTACAGTCCCTCCTTGCTGTTCCCTCTGTGGTTTTTGCTATTTCCCTGCCTTCCATCCACGCTCTTTTCCTTGATAATCACGACGACGGCGGCGACGGGGACGCCGAAGATGGAAAGAAGAAGAAGAACGTCAGTGCCTACATGAACATCTTCTGCGTTGGCTCCGGTGTCTCTGGAAGCGCCAGAGTCTCGGGACGTGCGGCTTGGACTCGGATCGGCGGCATCGTCGCAGGACAGCTCTCCATCAATCCGGACGCCCAGTTTGTCCTGCAAATCGGCATCGACGCCTAGATAGAGTAAGAAGACTCTTATGAACGTCGGCCTCCCCGCCCTCGAGTACGACGTCGTCCAATTCGGGTCCAGCATCAGCGTGGGAGCCCGTGTCAGCCTCGAGGCCGCGGCCGAGGGCTAGCTGCTTGTCGGCGCCGAGATGGGACTTCAGAACGCCTAAGCGACCATCGACTTGGTCAACCCCACCAGCAGCTCGCAGCAGGACTTCAGCCCGTGTTTGAGGCATTGGGCAAACTCATGCTGTCGACCGAGCTGGGCCTGCCCCGCGGCATCAACTGCGGTGTCCGCGTGACCGGCTTCACTCTGGATGTCAGCCTCGTCGCCGAACCTTCCATCAAGGGTGTCGCTCAGGTTGCTGCTTCGATCGGGGCTCGGCCCCGATAACCAGTTTGAGGCGGGCTCTACCGAGATGGATGACTGGGCCCCAACCTCGAGTATTCTGGACAACGAGGAAGACCCTGACCAAGTCCTGAAGCCGACTTCTCCGCTGATATCCGAGCACGCCAAGTAGAGGACGTGGCCGGCGGTCAGGTAGCAGACTTGACATGCAGTGTCAAGGCCAGCAGTGGCATTGTCAGCAATGTTCTGTCTTGCGAGATCAAAGGCTTCGAGGACCGACAGCACGTTCTCTCAACCGGCATCGAGGCAGCCCCGAGCATCGACCCGCTTCATGCACTACTACAACAATACCATGTCCGAGGTGGGCGTCTCGCGGCTCCGGCTGGAGGACCAGAGCGACATCAATCGTCCACATCCCAAAACTTGATAGGGGGTCTCGTCGGCGCGGATCCGGGGTATCCCTTGCGGAAACTCTATCCAAACCAGCGTGAAGCAACTGGACGAGACAATGAACTCCTCGCCCGAGTGCCGGGCGACGGCAATTCCTGACTGCTGATCATAAGCGGGGGGCGGCTAGAGAGGGCCGGAGGAAACGGCCAGCGTTTATGGAGGACGGTTTCGCCCGACTTTCCCAGCCGAGTCAAAGTTGCGTCCATGGCGCCAAACAGGGATGAGACAGGTCATCATCACTGGCTTGCCCTTGACGGAGCAGTCACGTCGTGGCGGCATTGCCTCCTCCTGAACCAATACACAGCGAGGTTGGCCAGCAGTGCTGTTGAATAATATTTTATTTGTAATGATGACGCCCTGGTACTTCTGGAAGGTTGCTCCGAGTTGGATGGTTCATGCAGAGGAGCATTCCCAAAATGTGGTGATGCGAGAGGCGCCTGGGAGGAGCCGATATCTAGTCTCTTAGTTCGCTACCTGAACCATTCGAGGGTAATTCAATCCCCCTTGGCCTTGGACACCGGATGTATTTCTCCAACTTGAGCTGGTGCTTTGTCAATCCTTCTCTACCCACCAGTCATTATCCTGCTTTTTACCCAATTGTCTATACTTTTCAGCTTGGCTATTTAGTCATGGTTGATAACCGCTATTCAGAGGCAGAACGTGCCCAAGATACTCGAGGCAAGTCTAAGCAATCATCGTCACAGTCTCCCAAACGAGACATGTCATATAGCGCAGGTGGTTCGGAGAATTCTTCTACGTTAGCAGTATCTATCGACGTTGCGACTGGACCCTTGATCCACAGATTAAGGTCGTTCAATCGCGGGGACGGCAACGAAACCGATCCGACACAAAACGGAGCCAATCTATCTCGGACCGAGTTTCAATTCATGGTCCCACGGGTCGGTGGCGTACCATTCGGGACTTTAACCATCCAGCCACGCGAGCAAGTCTATAATCAGTGGAATCGAAACACGAGGATCTTCAGGAACACCCGACAAGGTAATATTACCGAGTAAGGGGCTCCCGAGTAAGCTTCAAGATCATGTTGAAACGACAAGACCCGGGCATCCCAAACTAAACAAGTACCCGTTGATTCATGCGGGGGCCCGAAAACGCCACAACTAGAACCGAGACTTGTAGAGAAACGTTTCACAGTGACCATCTCACTGGTAACCCCTGGATAGTGTTGTCTCTTATATTTTGTTTTTTATATTTTATTTTTTATATTTTATTATATATAAGTCAAGATACAAGCCTGATCATCTTGGTCTATCTCCATCCACAGCATCATTTCAGCACGCTTCAACTTCTTCCTTCTTCACTCTTCACTTTTGGGCTGGCTCCCTCACCTGTCGATTTTTCAAAGTTTAGACTAAACCACATCCCTCGATTCCCTCTTCAAAATGATCGGCTCTCGATTCGTTCTCGCCACTCTCTTGGCAAGCGCCGCCTCTGTTGTCCAGGCCGGTATGTTCATAACTTCATTCCGTTTGATACTGCTTCCTACGCCTTCAAGGGCAGGTGGCTTCGACGATCTGTTCTTGAGACCGGTGGCGCTAATTCAACGCATAGCTGCCATCAAGCCCCGCCAACTGGGAGGCATCCAGTGCAACATTGCCCGTGGGCGCATCGTGGGCGCTCTGGGCGAAGCGGAAGATGCCATCGGCGCCATCCAAGACCCGGCCACCTCGGCTGCGGCATCTGCTGGCCTCGACCAGGCCAACGGGGGTATCTCCCAGATTGCAAGCGCCATCCTCTCAGGTCAGGCGCCGCCTGACGAAGGCCGGACACAGGTTGAGGCCGGCCTGCAGGCTATGGGTGCTGCTTTGACAGCTGGCGATAGGTACGTGTAGAGTATTACAACTTTCCATGAATTTGCTAACACGGCCTGATAGCTCTGACGCTGCGGTTGGTGACGCACAGAATGCTCTTGCTGATGCAACTGCTGCTGGTCAGGATGTTGTTGCCCAGTGCTAGGGAGCTAATTGAGGCTGTGTTGGAACTTGGAAAGGTGCCCCGTTAACAATAGCTATCAAAGATATCACCATGCTAGAGCAGGACGAGCATTGCAAGACAGAGCTATCAATAGATCCAGGATCCTTTTAATGCTTCGCCAGTACCACATCTCTCGTGCCAAAATACATTGTAGAAGCTCCGCACTTATGGCCGCAGTTGGACGTACCTGCCAAGGGCGGCCAGGATATCTGCTTCGGTGGGTGAGCCATAGTGTGCGTGTGTGTGTTTTATATTGGCAATGGGTTTTAATGCTGAACTGAGGAAAAAATTAGCGTGTTCTTTGCTATTGTTGATGCCGGCAGACTTTTCGCACACTTCTCTTCGTGCGTGTATGTGTGATGGAGTGGTCGAGGTAGGTCACAGGTGTATGACAAGATAAATGTCAAAGATGGAGGAGAAAGTGCAGGCCCAATAACCCCTGATGACGACATCTCGACACCGCCGCCAGTTCAAGCCGGCATGACCAAGGACTGCGACAGGTTCCATTTCATTAGGGGCACTACGACTTGTGATTCAATCAGAGACTACCACAAGTTGCCATTGGCTCAATTTTACAAGTGGGATCCCGCAGTCGGCAATACCGTCTCTACTAGTAGATATCGGCTTCACACCACACACACCGACCAAACCCGGCAACGGAATCTCGACGCCTAGAATACTCTCATTGTCCAACACTTTAGGATTTTGCCTGAGGGACAAGCGCTTCTCTGGCTTGTTCTGTCTTGAACAGTACCACACTGCATGAAGCACCAGCGCCGAGCCCATGAGGAACCTGTGACGCGTCCACCTTTTCCTAAGGTGCACTAGCGTACGTTGAACAGGCAAGCCAGTTCCAAGATGGAAGGGGGATCCGGGTTTTCAACGAGCTTATCCCGATCCAATCGTCTGCTGTTTCGGTCATGTCGACATCAAGAGCGCAAGCAAGTGACGAAAACTCGGCGCGATCGGGCAAAGACTCGGTAGTAGACTGCTGAAGGAACAGCCTGGAGCCGAACGAGCAAGAGGAAGCGGAGTGGGAAATGAAGCACGGCAGGGATGAAGAGAGATTAACGGGGCAGAGGGGGAACAGGACGGATAAACGCAGGACGTGTTACCGTCGCAGTCATTAATAACAGCAGCAGCCCGTCGCTCGTGATCGGCCGCTGCCTACACCGTCCTGCCCGTTGAGTGGCCCTTTTACTTGGGGAATCAAGGATCTGGTGTGTTTGCTCGCAGGACAAGCCCGACGGACGGTCAGGCCAGCTCCATTTCATTCCAGGTCTGTTGAGATTGGCAGCCCCGGCAGCCGCTCCGTAGAGACCCAGTTTGCTGGGCTCGTTGAGATCCTCCGCGCATCCTACAGACCGCCAAGATATTTGATTGCTCGTATTCTGCCCTGCCCTGCTGCGCCGCCCTGCATGCATCGCGAACTTGAATGCACAAGGTAGACATCGGATGTAGACCCCTGATAACTGGCTCTGGCGGATCGCCGTGTAGAGGCGGTTATTAGCAGCCGCAGGAGATGAAACACGCGGCAGGGAAGCCATCCTGAATCCTGAATCCTACGGGAGTCACACCATATGATCCATATCTATGGGGCGGATCGCATCAACGCGTCTAGCTGTGTTTAGGCGGGATATAGGTGCGGGAATGATTTGGTTTAAAATGTTGATAAAAACGAAGGCGATGCCATGAGTTTAGGAGGCCATCCTCTTCCCTCACAGTCTTTACCAACCGTCGATTTCCCGTTTCCGCGACAAGATGTTGGTTAATTCTCTCCTTGTCGTGGCTACTGCTGCCGTTTCTCTCCTTCCCAATCTCGCGTCTGCGGCACCGGCACCGACACCCAGAGTCGTGATTCACGGGGATGGCTCAGTTGACATCGTTTCGGATTCTACCGATGACGCTGGCAACGTCGTGGTCAAGAGGAATGTCCACCTTGACTTCAGTGGCTGCGACGACAAGCAACAGGCCGAAATCACTGGATCTTGGCGGTCCATGCTTGAGATGGGCGCAGCAATCAAGAACAAGGTTGACTTCAACGAGCAGGTAACTATACCTATACTGTCAACTAACATCATGTGCTGATCACAACCAAGGTTGCCAAAGACTACCTGGGAGATCCTTCCCGAAACAAGGCTGATCAGCATGTCATCAACGGTTGGATCCCAGCCCCAAGAAGAAGCTGACGGGTATGCTTATCTTGTACTAGAGCTCATCAAGTCTGTCGTGACCTGGCAGCTGGGAGGCGTGCTCAACTGGCACATCCGGATGCGATGCGACGACCCGAACCGAAAAGCGCGTCAGGCAGGCGCCGTCTTTCCTGACGGATGCCCCGCCGGTGCCAAGAAGGAAGACTTTGAAAAATGTAGGCACCAGACCCGGACAAGTTCATTCCAAATCTGACCGACTCCCTTCTAGGTTCAAGTCGGTGCTGGGCTTACAAGAAACAACCCGATGGTTCGATATCCTGGCAGTTCGGCGCACGCGCGTACACAGAATCCTACGCCTACACCCCTGTCGGCCAGATGAACTGGTGCCCTGGTTGGTTCAACCTACAGACCTGCAACAGCGAGGCGTCCAGGTGGTCGAGGTCTTCGGATGATTTCAAGTTCGATATGGTCAACTACCAGTGCAGAGGCAAGTATATCCATCCCATCATGGCGCCGTCTAACGTTGTACAGAGCACTCGATGGTACACGAGCTCTTTCATATCGACGCCAACTGGAAGCACCACGCCCCCAGCAACGGCCACATCATGGACAGGAAGATGACCATCATGGACCCGTATCTGGGAAAGCCAGTGACCAAGAAGGCCTACGGGCCGCTGTATACCAAAGTGCTGGCCCGTTGGGCCAAGAAGGATGTCGGCCGCTATGTTGCGACAAACGGTATGACCACCATAAGAGGATCTGTGTTTTATGCTAATACGCGATAGCTGATAACCTGGCCTTTTACTTTCTGGGCAAATGGATCCAGGAGACTTTCGGCGTCTACCCAAACCGGCCGACAACGGACCAGAAGCCATTGACGATTCCGCCGCGGCGTAAGCGCGACGACCAGGCCGGTGACCCTACCGACGACCAGACCAGCGACCAGGCCGGTGACCCTGCCGACGACCTGACCAAGGACACGCCCGACTTCTGGGACCCGATCCGTGTTTTCAATGGATCGGTGGTGCTGGGTGACCTGAACGACCTGGCTGATGCGCTGGGCGCCGACTCCAGAGAGGATGCACAGGCGCTCTACAACGATGACCCAGACACCTGTCTTGACTATTTGGCAGAAGATGAGAACGATGAGAACCCGGTGTGCGCCGACACAGACGAGGTGCTGGAGCTCGAGGAGATTCACGGGACCCCTTCCCCGGGCCCGGCCACCCCGGTCGAGACCCATGCGACACCGTCGGACATGCCGGAGGGAACGCCGGCGCCGGAGACCCAATCACTAGAGCCCACGCCGGTGCCCTCGCCGAAGCCCACGTTGGAGGCTGCGGAGGCTGTGGAGGCCGTGTCGGAGGCTGCGCCGGAGCCCACGTTGGAGGCTGCTGTGCCGGAGGTTATGAAGGCCGCGGAGGCTGTGGAGCCCGTGTCGGAGGCTGCGTCGGAGCCCACGTTGGAGGCCGTGTCGGAGGCTGCGCCGGAGCCCACGTTGGAGGCCGTGTCGGAGGCTGCGCCGGAGCCCGCGTTGGAGGCTGTGCCGGAGGCTGCGTCGGAGCCGACGTTGGAGGCTGTGCCGGAGGCTGCGGATGCCGTGCCGGAGGGTGTGGGGGCCGTGTCAGAGGCTGCGCCGGAGCCGACGTTGGAGGCCGTGCCGGAGGCTGTGGAGACCGTGCCGGAGGCTGTGGAGGCCGTGTCGGAGCCGGAACCCACGTTGGAAGCTGTGCCGGAGCCTCAACAGGCAGAGGCCACTCCCCAATAATCCCAACAGCCCCGATGTGTGTAACGACACTCCAAGAGCAAGCTCGTGCCCCGCGACTGATTGGCAATGCCTGCCTTATCAAGCAGTGCGGGAGCGATCAAGCTGTGGTCTATTTCTACTCCCCTTCTTGAACTAAAGCTTGGCCATCATGGAATTCCTCGCTTTCCTTTCTTGATCCCGTAGTAACCTACCCTTCCACAAATATATAAAATAAAGTAAACTAGGGCCCGTCACGTTCCCACCACATGGTCCAGCTATACGCTGACCACTCGGATCGCGCATTTCTCTTCCAACGAGCAGCATAACTAGTCGATCCCCGAGCCGTCGACCGCCCACGACCATGACGGCGCGTGGTACACGGGCCTGCTGTCGGCCGCGCCGCTGACCTCTCACAGCAGCTGACGCTCGAGGTGCCTGCGCCGGGCACATACCCGCCATGTATTCGTCACCGAGCCGTGCCGCAAACTGCTCGGCGATGCCGGGCAGGGCCGCCAGCTTGTCCGTGGCTACGGTCAGGCCCTTGGAAATTATTCGGCCATGACGATGAGCCAGACGGCATAAACTTCAAAGGGGCCAGCGCCCTCAATTTCAAACAGTCTGCGGCCTTGCAGCACGCATGCAACGGCTTCTTTGAGCTTCCCCTGTCGTTGTCGTTGCTGCTGCTCCCCTCGTCTTCCGGTAGGACCAGTGGGTGGCTCTCGGTGGCAGCAAGGTCGATGGGAGTGCTGGTAACACTACAGACAGATAAAAAGGGGGTGCTTACGCATCGCTGTCATCAACCTCGTCCAGGAGGGTCATGTCAACGATCTTGCAGCAGACCCGCCAGTTCTCGAGCGGCGCTTCAATATACACCTTTCAGTCCAGCTTCCGTCAGCCAGTTCGACCTGTCGCCCTGGTCCTGGCAGATGCAGAGTGAGTCCATCTACATGTAGCCGACGCTGAGCATCCGCGTGGCGGCCACGGCGTCCTGAAAGTTCTTGCCAAGATCCTCAAGCTTGATGCCTGGCTGGAAGCTTTGCAAGTTGGACCGCGTCAGCTGGAGAAACCGAGCGGAGCCCCAGCAGTGGCTCAAGGTGACGTATCGATCGCCTTTAGTGGGGGGGTTTCTTTTGTTATCACCAGACGGACGATATCTCCCCGACTCCCCATGTCCGGAGCGGCAGAAACGGCGAGCAGACGGGTGGGATACGAGTAGGAGCGGTACCAGAACTCACACGGGTGTGGTTCCGGGCCTGATATAATAAAATATCCATGGAAGGCAGTTATCTAACACAGCTATTTCAACGTGAATGACTCTGCTCCACCAAGTGAACAAGTTAAATATTCAGAGTGATCCAGTCTTGATTCACTAGCTAACCGAGACAAAATACCTTGGAATACCCGTCATCCACTCATCACAATCCATCTCTTCCCACTTGGCATATCTCAAGTCTAGAGCCACTTGTCATAGACACCCAGCCTAGTAGTAAATCTCAGGCGGGGGATACGGGTCATAGTCCGTCCCGGCACTGGTCGTGGTTCCGGGGGGCGGATACGGGGGTTCACCTTCACTGCTCGACGTCTCCGCAGTAGACGTCGGAGTGGGCGTCCCCGAGGTCGTGCTCCCGGTGGGCAGCCACGTGGACGAGGTCGGAGTGGGCGTTGCGCTGGATGTCGAGCTTCCACTGGGGAGCCAGGTGGTTGACAGCGTCGACGGCCAGGTGCGACAGTTGCACTCATCCCTGGACCAAGAGTTAGAGCTGCGACAAGAGCAGTGATGGGAACCTACCAGACGCAGTCCCAAGAGTCGGCCTGCTCATCGATGCACTACACAAGTTAGCACATAGTCATCGAGGTCACAAACGGCAGGCTCTCACGTGAAGTTCGCATCCTCTCTCACCACCTGGAGCGGTGTCCTTGTATGTACAGGGGGTACGCGGCAGGCTCCTCACCGGAGGCGACAATCTCGGTGACAGCCTGGCGTCTTGTCGGCCCTCGAGTACGGCGTATCCGGGAAACGCCAGGGCCTGAACGGAGGCGGCGAAGATGCCGGAAAGGAAAAACTTGGAAAAGTGCATTGTGGTGATTGTGAAGGATGGATAATTGAGTGTTGATGGTTGGCAGTGATGTTGTCTAGATATGGCTGAGTTGTTGACATGGGATAGTGGTGTGGGATGAACGATCCCTTTATACTTTAAAATCTGGACCGTTGAATAGTTGAAGCCTCTTCCCTTGGTAAGAGAAGGGCTGGAAGGATGCGTCATGGGAAGATGTTTGACTTCCTGACGTGGAATATTGGGATCGGCCTCAGGGCGAGAAGAGAGAGTGTACCGACTGATAGATCACTTCCAAGGTGGTTAAGCCAGTATTGACAGCATTCAACCACTAGAAGCCTTCCAGGGCAACTGTACCTTCCCTTTAGGACGATCATTCAATAATCTCCTCCCTAGCACGCCCTTGCAGAGTAGATCACTTCTTGCACTTTGCTGCGTGACAACTAAACCCCAGCGTATCCTTCAAACCTTTCATGCCAGTCGATGCAAGGTCATTGAAAACTCCCGCGGGTTTCGGATGTGGATAAGCGCTTGAGGTGAGTTAGCTGACGGCACTTGTTGTGGCTAAGCCTTGGGGTGGGGAGGCGAAGACATCCGCGGGAATAGGCCAAGACATTTCTCTAGCATTCCTAGTCTGCCAAGACTGACTTCTGCCATTGTCTCACTCTCAGGTCAATTGTCTCACCTTTGATCCTTACAAGGAGGCTGCCTTTCCTCCCTTGGAGAAGATCACAAGAGTTGTCTCAGGTGGCTAGCCGTTAGGTGGGAGAAGAGTCACTTGTCTTTCATTTACCCCCACGGAACCCTGAGCCTGACTTCAAACGAGACCCCAAAGCCAGCTTCGGCGCAGCACAACCCCCGATGGTTCTACGCTCTGGGTGTCCAGAGAGAACAATGGTACCAGACTCAAGATACCGATGCCTGGGTTGATCACAGTTGGCAGTCCAGGTGGCATCTCGACTAAATACTGGATACTGGTGAGAGGCAAGCCAAAGAATGATCCAGCAGTTACCAGCCGCATGACGATCAAGCTGATCATGATCCAGTCTACCCTGGCGGCAAGTTCCGGCTCCCGCTGATCAGGAGACGAAACAAGGGACATGTTTGAAGGTATGCTCCCTTGCTTGAAGCATGCGTTGAAGTGATTGGAGCACCAAGACGGTGGCTTGGAGAGGCTCAAGCCTTTGCTGACCGACTACATCTGACTGTCAGCATATGTGGGTTGCTATAAGTGATTAACTGCTCGTTTGGTATGATGTCACAGCGGCTGGATTGCATTCATGATGATATCCGTTGTGCCTGCATGTTGATCATCGGGGACAAATGGAATCGCAATATTGGCCAGTTCTGAGGCCCTCGTGGCGCTGCTGATCAAACAGCCCTTGTAAATGTGTCTGTTCTCCTATTCGATGCCCGACCTTGTTATATATGGGGGATGAGCTGTAGCCACGACGGAACCCAGTACACCCCGATAGGCACTGAGCGTAAACTGATAAATGCCTCCACCACAGGAAAAGGGCGACAGAGCATATATACGACAAGATCCAACACAAACACGCTCTTTCTTAGCCGTTTTTCATGTCGCCCAATGATATGTGGAGAGCGGAGGCCGTCAAACAAAAGCATGGGTGCCAAAGTTAGTAGTCCAGCCAGTATTCCGATACAAGCAATCCGCCAAAGTAGCTGTTCGGTTTCGGTAGGGAAATCAAAATTCCGTGTCGACATGTGCGCGCCACCGTACATAGCTGGTAGTAAAAGGCCTAGAATGAGGGTCCAATTCATCCCCAGAAAGCGCGAATCTCGGAAGACGACATTGCCTGCGGCGTCCCAAGAGCTTGTGGAACCATATGTGTATCCGGAGTTGGCCGTCTCGGCCAAGATTGATTCGGGATGAAAATTCATTTCGAGGTTATCCAAGTCCTGACCAGCAAGTCTTTGGCGAGTTTCTCGTATGCCTTCAAACTCGGGATCCGGAGATCCGGGTGACCTGATACGATTGTATTTATAGAAACTATGCTGTACCACAAAAGCTAGCGCTTGCTTTTTCCTCGGATCGTCGAAGGAGAGTGGCTGCGGTGCACGTATGTCCAATGGCTTCTAGAGAGAGAACCAGGTTGAGCTAGACTTGGAGATGGAAAGTCAACGACTCACCTGGTACCAGAAAGCATACATGGCCAGTGCGCAACCAACGTGGACCATGGTATGGATCTCAAGCAGCGAGAGGGGGAAGCCGTAAGCACCGCGAACTGAACAGGACACGACTAGTCAGGATACCTGAATGAGGATAAGTACCTTTTGGATACCGTTGGCTTTGCTTCGGTCGTCGATATCTTGGAGATCGACATCGCACGATTCAAACCAGTGCCCACATCCTACCAGGTCTAGCAGTCCCAACGGTGCGATTTGGAGTGTTGAACGTTCAATCTCCTGGAGCTCTTTCATACGGCTCTCCAATCATCGTGCATGCCGGGGAAAGCCAACAACTCTTTGAGTTCCGAGACCCTGACTCGCAATCCTCCCATTAATACAAAATAATTATATCTGACGTTGAACTTGGATCATGACAGTTAGCTCTGACGAATGGCGGGCATGTTGGGCGCGTGTCAAACCTACATGCTTATTCGCATCGGCGCTCCCAGGAAGCTTGCTGAGTTCGTCTGCAAGTTCTTTGGCCATAATGAATTGGTTCATCGCCATCAAAACAACAAGCTCGGGCGCAAATAGGGCAACAAGAGTCCATCGTAGCTTGACAAGAAGCTCTTCCCAGAACCCGGTCGTGTTGGGAACATTGACATGCAACGCGCTGTAGATGCACGACACCAAGGTCAGGACGCAGGTTTGGAGGATTGAGAAGGTGCCTCGCATTTCAGACTCAATGACCCAAGCTGGCGCGCGCATCTGACGCATGGCCGTCTGGTTGTTCTTGTTCATCTGGATGAGGTTCCATGTCTCATGGCCACAATCGGACTGGTCAGCCCGAACCGACTGCGCCTCGATGAGGGCAGCAAGTAGAAGGTAGTTAGGCGAGAAAGGTGAAGGAGTCAATTCTGCCATCGTCGCGAAAAATGAGGGTGTGGACCTGCAATGAAATGCGCAAAGTTGCTTAACTGGTGGGCGTGAACGCTGATAACTCGGGGGATAGTGTGGAGTTGAAACGCGCCAGGAAAAAGAGGGAACAATAGTCTAGAACAAGCAACATCTCGCAATCAGCAGGCTCTATTATGTACCAGCCTCATTGCATATGCAAATATTAATAACAACGGGGAAGACATTGACTGGCTTCCTAAGTGACAAATGTGCAACAACATGACCGGGTCGGCAAGTTATCAACCTATGAGATTGGACTATCCCCGGCACAAACAGTGGCTCAGCAATTTTCAATACTTGGCGTGGGGCGGATGGGACGAACGAGACGAGGGGTGTCTCGGAACAAGCCAAGGCCGACATGTACCCCAGTAGAAATAGATTTCTTCCTGTAACACAGCATTGTTTGTAAGCCGATGTTGGGGAGTCTGTTGGCCCAGTGGCCAAACAGTCATATAACTAATATGAGCATCACTCTCAATAAATTCACAACATGTAGCGAATGTCAACTCTCAAGCACCACGGCCCCTCGAATCTAAACAGACTTGCAGTAACCAGTATAGCAATACCCGCAGTCCTCCCGACCAATGCCCTGCCTCACATCCAACCCGTACTGACGAGTCTTTTCCCGAGCACAGCAGTGACCCCCTGCCTTTTGGCTAAACGCAGTCAGTAGCTGTATGGTCTTAGTCCAGAGAGCCATGGACTTGCCAGTTATGAAAAGAGTTGAAAGGCGCAATCCTCTTGCCCTCGCACTGGTCCGTGTTGAGGCGGTTGCCACTGCAGCCTCTGCGCTTCTCCATCTTGACGAAGCCATCCTCTGGGACGCGGGGGTCGAGGCCCTCGGCCATGGCAATGCCGGAGAAGAGGAAAAGGAGACAGGTGCTGGGCTTCATGGTGAGATGTTTGGGGATTCACTGGTAGCAAGGGGCTCATCAGTGATATTTATCACCGACTTGCATGTCATGGATCTAGACGTCTTATGGAAATCACCTGTAATACGGCTAATTTGAATCCCCGGACTGGCCTATGAAATGTGTCGCACAAGAGAGCTGAAAAACAGCCAGTGACGCATTACAGCACGCATAGACCTGATCGACCGATCTGACGTCGTTGTGATTGCTGAAAGAACGCAAACTTGTTTCATGCCTAAAATAACCGGCAATGATATTCACATTCAGACATACCTTATCACCGCTTCATCATCCATCTTGGGACCACTCCGGTGTAAGACGGAACAACCCAACTTTGATCGTCACAAGAATAGATCTAGAGGATCGACATGGCGGGACGTGATTGGCCGGATGCCGCGGGGAGGTCTAGAGGCGCGCTGATCATGCCCGAGTTGGACAGGTTGGGGGCGGGAACTCGTCCCCGATGGTCCGGTGGGCGCTTAGGCGCGTATTCATCGGATTGCAGAAGCTATTCTTGTTACGATGATGAGAGGACTTTTATCGAAAAATAGAACTGAGAGTGAAGGCAGGAAAGAGTCCAAAGTGGCAAGGCATCTGAGTATAAGTAGCTCGACGACTCGCATGTTTCCATGTCCTCACCATCACTCATCAACCTCTACACTTAATCTATTATTTAAAAATCTCCTGAAATCACCATGAAGTTCGCTACTGCCGCCTTGATCACCGCCCTCGTTTCTGGCGCTCTCGCCAGTCCCTTCCCCGACCCTGCCAACCTTCAGTCTCGCGAGATTTGCAACCACCCCGGAGAGTGCGGCTGGTTCGAGTCGGGCCAGTGCGAGTACCACTGCGACGGCTACGGCGGCTTCCAGTACATGCAGGACTGCGGGTGGTCCAGGAAGAGGTGCTGCTGCGTTGAGGATCCTGATGATGAGGAATAGGTGAGTGCTGTCGGTGGCGTTTGAATTCAAGACTGACTTGCAGATGATGATTCATGGAGCAGTGTTGCTGAGGGACTTGTCATCGCCTTCTCCTGCTGTCTCTGTTCTTCTGTCAGATGGTCAAGATGGATATTTGAGTCTAGTTCTTTTATAGTCGACAGTCCAAGTTGAATCAAGTCGTTGCAAACTTTTATCAATGACGATTTATAACCATATCTAACGCCATGATACTACATACAATTTCGTCAAGTACTCTCCAGTTATCTTTTCAATACCCTAAGCTCGACCCCCCTCCTCATGAGTCGTCCCGGCATTCTCCTCATTTCTCTTCTCGGCGCCATTCCCCAAACCCCGGTTCTGCACCTCTTCATCGCTCGAGTTCGGGACAGCCGTCTCCAGATCCGTACCGGCCTGCTTTCGAATCCTGGCCATCTCCTCCGGCGCAGGCGGCTCCCACTTGGAACTCTTGATGGGATTCACATGCTCCAAGTACATGGTGTCAATCTCCTCAAGAGTGCGGCCCTGCCCCTCGATGACGAAAAAGTACACCAGCAAACCACCCAGGACGTTGCACCCCGCAAAGACATAGCCGTAGCGGAAGTCAATATCCTTTGTGATGAAGGGCGTGAAGAAGGCGAGGAGAAAGTTCCAGAGCCAGTTGCTCGCCGTGGAGATGGCCATGCCCTTTGCTCTGTACCGCGAGGGGAAGATCTCGGCCATGATTGTCCAGATCATGGGACCCCAGGTCGTGGCGAATCCGAGAATAAAGAGGCACGCAAAGACGATCATGGCGATGCCTGCGCTCTTTGTGTTCTCGGGAGTCGTCCTGTCGAGCGAGAAGTGGCCGACAGACGCAAAGATGAGGAAGCAGATGAACATCCAGATGCTGCCGGCCACGAGGGACTTGCGTCGGCCGTAGTGCTCGACAATGTACAGGCCGATAAAGGTGACGACAAAGTTGATGGTGTTGAGGATGATCTGCGTGATGTAGCTGTCGATGCTGACGGAGCGGAAGATGGTGGTGCCGTAGTAGAAGAAGTAGTTTGCGCCGGCTGACAGATCAGTGGATGTCTGCTGAAGGAGAGTGATAATACGCACTTAGCTGCTGAAACATCTGAAGGGAAACACCGATAAAGATGCGGTAAGCCATGCGCGGAGCACGAAACATTTCGATAAACTCGGCGACAGGATTCCCCTTGACTTTCTTCTCGGCGCGCAACTTAGACTCAATCTCCTCCATCTGGGTATGGATAGCCCAGTGGTTCGGCGTGGCACCGTAGACCTTGCAGAGAGTGTCTCTTGCGCGGTCGACGTGGCCCCGACGGTAGTCGTATCGAGGCGTCTCCGGGAAGAAGAGGATGCCGATCCCGAGAACGAGCGTAAACACCCAGCCGATGCCGATGACGATGCGCCACGACGCCGAGCTGTCGGGGTGGTGCGTGACGGTGCCGTAGTTGAAGCACGCCGCGAGGAAGATGCCGAGCGTGATGAAGAGCTGGTACGTGCACACCATTGCTCCTCTGATCCACGGGGGGGCGCTCTCGGCCTGGAACATTGGCACGAGGAGAGACAGGGCGCCGACGCCGAGGCCCGCGACCTAGGCGTGTTAGACAAACAGATATTGTATTGGATGCTGAGCATACCCATCGACCCATCATGATCTGGACCCAATCGCGGTTGGAAGATATCTGAATGATGAAACCAACCGAGATGATGAGGTTCCAGAAGGATATGCTGTACTTTCTACCGATGCGGTCCGCAATAGGGGCAGCGATGAGAGCGCCGATCAATGTACCGATGGAGAGAAGCGCGACGATCAGGCCAGACCGGACAGTACTAAACGCGTGCTCGCCTTGGCTATTCGTCTGGGCGAAGCGATCTAGAAAGTCGGGCATCTCAAGAAACCCCGAGATCTGGCCAGTGTCGTATCCAAACCTATGCTCCGTCAGAGACTGTCAAACCAGGGTTGAGACCCTACTTACAGGATGCCGCCCATGGATACAAACGTCGCGAGGGCGAGGGACTTGCCCGTGATGCGCGGCAGGGGCGAGTAGTCCAGCCCGACGAGAGAGCGTCGAGCATACTTGGCGTTCTCCGAGTCGGGATTATGCTCGTCAAAGTAGACGGTGAGGAATTTAGGTGCCATTGTCTGTATGAAATGCTTTTTTATGGTGAGAATGGTGAAACCTTGGCTTCGTCGTCCCCTCTCGTCTTTTAAGCAGCTTCTCTAACTCGTGAAGCCAGTGATGTCAAGTCGGCACTGCCGGACCTCTCACTAGTCTCGAGACCTGGGAATCGGTCCGTCCCCATCAGTCAGGTGCCGGTAGCGTGGAGCTCCGTCACCGAAAGCCATTCTCCACGGGGAGATGAGATGACGTATGGGGGACGCCATTGGGGGCGTGTCGTTGCGGGCCGATCGATGATGCTGATAGACTTGTGGGTTGTTCCGAGCGATCCGGGCGAGGTTGATTGGTTGGTGATGGACGTTTTGAGCGACGGGTTTTACTGACTGATTATAGAGGAAGACAAGTTAATAAAGGGCATTAAAGTCAAAAAGTATAGAGTAGTTAGTTGATTCTCCTATTTCCCTTTAATGAGTGTCGGAATGTCAGCGCCAAGCTGGGGGCGATCTGATCGTGTTCAAGGCTTGATCCACAGGATGCGGCTCTAAAATTCGACTTGGCACGTGTGCAAGATGACGCCAACCCTTGACTTGGATGCTAGAACCCATGCGGCAGCCATTGCACGATGGTCGACAAGTCCTGTTAAACTTTGGATTACTACAAGATATGTGGATTAATCCCTAGTTCCCTCAAGTCCTTGATACGGACGGTTGCTCATCTCGTGGACTCGTCTCATCCGAACGGCCCTCCCTCGGCCGAATCCCATGTACAAGCCTCCACGTGCCCACTCGTATCCCCGGACTCGATGCGTTCAACCCATTCATCACCGTTGGTAAGCCAGCCGGGGAGTTGGGGCTTCCCGAGCCTCGGGCTGGGTCGGCACTCGGGCATTTGAATACCTGGTGAAGACAGGGGACTGATTATCGGGTCTGGACTTTGCGAAGGATGATTCCATGATGGTGCTGGTTGTCAATTGGTTGATTGTCTCTGGTCATAGCTGGTTGAGATGGAGCTCGGGTTGCTGTAAATTAAAATGGCACTCACAAGTCGCACAACTGTAGCTGCAGGCCCAGTCTGGCTGTCCTGGGAACTATCTGGGCCGACTCGTTATTATTCTCAACACATACTGCAGCAGACAGAGCAGCGCTTGCCACCATGTCTCGGGGTCAGCTATCTCACAGAGAGGGGGTGGTTCTTTTTAACATGTTGGACAGTAAGAAATGGTGCCATTCATGTATAGAATTGGCAGTCAATTAAGATCATGGCCGAGATACTTGCATGATAGAAGTAACGGTCGGTCGTCTACTGACAGTTATCTATTTACCAAGCGTGGATTCAATTCATTTCCCACCACACTGTTCATTTCCGATCCGTTTAACGCCTCGAAATCTCTCATGGAATTGTATCCGAGTGCATGACCCAGTCACGGATATTAATCCGCCCCAGCATATCTATTTATTACCCACAGCCTACAGCAACCACCAACTTCCCACACCAACACACCATGCCTCTCCAGACACACTTCACCCTCAACACCGGCGCTGATATCCCCGCCGTCGGCTTCGGCACCTGGCAGGCCCCCCCCGGGCAGGTCGAAAAGGCCGTCGAGCTCGCCCTCCGCAGCGGCTACCGACACATCGACTGCGCGGCCATCTACCGCAACGAGGTCGAGGTCGGGGACGGCATACGCAAGAGTGGGGTGTCGCGGTCCGACATTTTCATCACGGGCAAGCTGTGGAACACGAAGCATGCACCCGAGGACGTGGAGAGGGGGCTGGACAAGACGTTGAGGGATCTGGGGACGGAGTACCTCGACTTGTTCCTCATGCACTGGCCTGTGTAGGTAGGCTGTCCTCTATGGCTGTCATCAACTAATGATAGTAGTGCATTCAAATCGGGCGATGACTGGTTCCCTATTGACAAGGATGGTGTTTTTGAACTTGCAGATATCGACCCAGCGGCTACTTACTCGGCCATGGAGAAGCTCCTCGATACAGGCAAAGTGAAAGCCATCGGTGTATCCAACTTTACTCAACAGCGTCTCGACGACCTCTTGTCAAAGACAAAGGTCGTTCCGGCCGTGAACCAGATCGAGGCCCATCCCTACCTCCAGCAACCCGCCCTCTTCGACTACTGCAGGTCAAAGGGCATCCAGCTAGCAGCCTACTCGCCTCTCGGCAACAACCAGACAGGCGAGGCACGCACCGTGGACGATCCCCTCGTGGCGGAACTGGCGTCAAAGCTTGGCATGGATATCGGACAGGTTCTCTACTCGTGGGGCGTTCAGAGAGGGACTGTGGTTCTGCCAAAGAGTGTTACCCCGAGCAGGATCGAGTCCAACTTGATGGTCAGGGAGCTGCCGGAGGATGCGTTCCGACAGTTGAATGCCTTGGAGCGGAACAAGCGATATAACTGGCAGACGAGGTGGGGATTTGACATCTTCCAGGAGTTGGGTGAGCAAGAGGTGAAGAGGGTGGCACGAGAGACTGGGGCTGAGAATTTGGAAAAGTTTGGTAAAAAGTAGATGAACATAGACTACAGGTATCTAGGTTAGATTCGGCCAGAGAATAGTTTCGTCGATATTTATGTGAGGCCAGAATGCCTAACTTGTCAACATGTTTCTTATTAGACGAGTTGGACAACTTACTGATGAGTCGAGATCCAGCCAGTCGGTGGTATGCCACCCGTCAAAGAGATGGCCCTGATCCAGCATCGGCTCATTCAAAGCGAGGAAACTCTCGGGCACATCCTCCTGCGGCGCTTCGGTCTGCTGCGCATCCGTCGTCACAATGACGGGTCTCGAAGACGTCGCCGCTGTGCGGAACTCCTCGAGGATCACGGCGTATCTCCGACTCGGGGAATTTGACGCCGTCGCCTGGGCAAGGTGCGTCTGGCATCTCTCCGCCAGCTCGAGCAACCTCGTCCTATCTTGTCTCCCGATGGGGCGCTTTGCCCGACGCTGCTGAATCTCCCATACATATGTGACAACCAGAGCGCAGAACGTGAGGTAGTGCGTCCACCAGAAGGCGTGGAATAGGGGTCCTTCGTCGGCCAGCCCATCGACTGTCTCGAGGACCGTCCTGGCGGCTCCGATACACTCGATGACCTGCTTCTCATACGCGTCGGACGAGTTTCCGAGGAGGAAGAGGCGGTTGGCGTGCATGATTGCGTGGGAGTGGGCTAGTTTCAATACTGTTGCCTGTCTGCGGTAGCTGGGGATGAGCATGGATGGCCGGATGGATCCCAGATGTAGAGGTAGGCTTGCGTGCCATTCGTTGACGCGGCGGATCAGCTTGGTGGCAGCGGCGAGACGTTCGTCCTTGGAGATGTCTCTTAGGCTGTAGACTTGTCGAGATATTGATCCGATGATTTGGGCGATCCTAGACTGTTAGGAATATTCGTAGACACGATGGAGGACTAACTTGGCATGGAACAAGAGTGCATCAACGTGACAATCCTCGGGGTTCTCAACCACGTCACCCGGGCCAACAACCGTCATCTCCTCGTCGTTGACACGATCCGGAAAGTCCTGATCAATATCCTCATCGTGAAAGTGCCGCGGTCGTCCAAAGACAACACCGAGGTAGTTATCAAGCACATAGGCCGTCCAGAAGGTGCGAATGCCACACTGCGTGTGGATGTAGTCTGTCGGCGAGATCCTCCGTCTCTTGGGGTTTGCCCGTCGATGAAGACCAAGAGCAGAGATCAGCTGGAGGGCGTTGCCAAAGGTGTACCAGCCCCTGTTGAATCGTGATGTGGTGAGCAGATACAAGACGTGGACGATCCTGGCCTGCGCGGACTCGAGTTTCGGGAACCCGGTTTCTTCCTCGGCCAGCCGAGTCGAGATGGTGTAGAGCTCATCGCTTACCTTTAGGGCCTGGGCTTCCTCCTCTGCAGATAGGAAGCCTCTGGACTTTTCCTGGTGCAGTTTGGCGATGCCGAGCGCGACCAGCACGATCGCTGCCTTTGCGCGGCCGACGCTGTGCCACATTGGCTGACCCTCTTCCAGGTCCTTCTCCATCGTGCTCAGCCAGCCCTCCACGGTCGGCTGGTGCAGGATGCGGTACGTGGCGATGCAAACGTCAAAGTACAGCGCGAGCAGCTTCCTCCCTTCGGCCGGATCCGGCAGCTGGAAAGGCCCTTGAGTCCCCCCGGGCAGTGGTTTATCCCCGGCCATCATCAGCGGCTGGTTCTCCGACAAGGGCCGGTCCATCGCCGTCAGTCCGTTCTTGTTCTGGGCAGATAGCCGCTTCAGCGCTCGATGGAGAAACGTGAGGCCAGAGGTCGGATCAAACACCTGCCCCTGGATCTCGGCCATGCTCAGCTCGGGAGAGGCCCTGGACGGGGCAGTGCTGTCGTGCGATCGAGGAAACTGGCGAGACATGTCTAGGTCATCGGCAGCCTCGGTCGACGAGGCCATGGCCATGGGATCAAGTTGAGAGAGACCTTGTCCTGCTGGCGCGTTGACTGACGAGAACTTGGAGCGGGCGTCTGAGGGCGGCGGCGTCGGAGGACGGCCACGGGTATACTTTGCATCGTACAGACACACCCTCCCCTTTGCCACACACTTGGCACACGGCTGATCACCCGTGCACCTCGCCTTTCGGGACTTGCAAAAGTCGCATGCCCTGCTCACCTTGCGGACCTTGCGAGCATCAGAGCCGTCGCCCCCGGGCCGAGGCAGGTGTGCCTCGTCGGACGATGCCGTGCTGCGTTTCCGCCCCGCGAGATGCGACGAGGGACCAGCAGCAGCAGCGGGAGGTGTCTCGCGGGCATCTCCGGCTGCGAGGTGCAACAGGCGAGATGGTTCGTGCATTGATAGGCGAGGTGGATTTGCGGTGGAGGCGGAGGAGACTGAAGGATATGGGTGATGGAGGAGGAGAAGGCGGAAAATGAGACGGAAAAGCATGTGGTCACCGGGGTATTGTTATAACGGGGCGGGCTGGATGCGGAATGGCCGACCGGCAGTTGAGAGATGTGGAGGGATTTGGGGTTATGGTCGGCGGTGTTTTATGTTTGTATTTTTTATTCTAATGCAGACTCAACGGGTCAGTGTATTACAAGCAAACGATCCGCAAGCCATATAAATTTACTCATAGAAATATGAGGATAAAAACCGCAATCAATGCGAGACAGGATTAGCAAAGGTTTAAGCCCGCGAATAAAATACAGATCACGGCTAATAAAACCCAATTAATTTACGCAGACAGAAGTCGATAATCATCTAACCAGCCAACCAACCTGTCCACCAACACAAGCCCCTCAACTACAGAGTATACTTGAACAGCGGGCTCTTGTCCCCCAGCTTCATGAGCTGCTCCTCTGTGAACTCGTTGTAGATATCATCCTCGGTGTACTTGTCCTTCTTGGCATTCCCCCACTTGTAGCTCATCTCGAGCAGCAGTGCCACGAGAACCCCCGAAGCGCCAAAGGCAAGGGACAAGCCAAAGCCAGTCTCGTACCGGGGCGCCTCCTTGTCAAGATACATGTATGATCCAATAATGCCACCGATATTGCCAACGCAAATGTTGAAGGCAACACCGATGGCCCGTCTGCTAGCCGGGGCGAGGTTATTGGCGGCCCAGCTGCTGCCGGCGGGCTGAACAGGGTATATGCCGATACACGTGAGCACAAGAGCAAAGTACCCAGGACCGATGTTGCTCCCACCGAGATCACCCTTGAAACCCATAACGACAGAGTATCCAACTGCAATCAACGCCAGGGGGACAGCCACAAAGGGCATCCGCCAGTGGAAGTGGTCGGACAGACGGGCGAAGAAGACGGAGGAGATAGCACCGGCGACGTACGCCGGGACAGTCATGAGCTGAGCATTTGTGTTTGTGAACCCCATGGCCTTGACGATCGACGGAAGAGTGAACTTTGTGCCGTACGAGCAGGCCGATATGCAGAGGAGGATGTACGCCTGCATGTACAGACGCCAGTTGGCGAGCACCATCTTCATGTTGTGCCAGTCGAGCTTCTTGTCGGCGGTCATCTCCTGGGCGAAGCGGCCGCCCTGCTTGATGAAGCTCTGCAATTCGAGGAAGCGGATCTCATCGGGGTCCAACCAGCGACCAGACAGAGCGGGCGAGTCGATGAGGAAGAAGAAGCAGGATACGCCGAGGACGACAGTGGCGATGCCCTCGAGGATAAAGATCCAGCGCCAGCCTTCATAGCCGCCTACTCCATCCATCTGAGCAATGCCAGCAGCGAGGAGACCAGAAAAGGCACCTGATAGAGCAGAAGTGCAGTAGAAGTATGCAATGCGAGTAGCCAGGTCTCGGGGCAGGTACCACGCTGTGCAGAGATACACCGCACCTGGATAGAAGCCGGCCTCGAATACACCCAGGAGCATCCGCACGGCGAGAAGGCCTCCAAAGTTGCTGACCACGCCGTGGAGGGTCATGATGACGCCCCAGACGGTGACGAGCGTGCCGAGGTAGACGGACGGCCGGGAGAACCTCTTGAGGAGCATGTTGCTGGGGATCTCGAGGAGGATGTACGGGATGAAGAAGAGGCTGAGGATGATGTTCCACTGGTTGCCCACGAGGTTGAGGTCGTCGGCGAGGCCTTCGATCTTGGCGTTGCCGATGTTGGCTCGGTCAAGGTGGGATATGAGGTAGAGGATTGCGAGCATGGGGACAAGACGGATGTCGACCTTGATACTGTTAGTATATAAGAGAGAAAAGGGTTGACTGTGTACCTTTCGGATGATTCGCTTGCGCTGCTCTGGAGTGGTATTGTTGTAAAAGTCGGCGTCCTCGGTGCTCAGTCCCAGGACGCGGATGTTGTCAATGGTGTGTACTTGGGTGGCCTTTTCGGTGTCTCGGGCATCGCGCTCCGACTTGTCGTCAACCATGACGACATCTGGCTTTTCCATTGTGAGGGTCATTGTGGTGATGTGGGGGTGTGCTGGATCTGAAGACTTGGTTGGTGACTGAAAATTGAGAGGAAAAGGCCATAATATACGATGGCGTCTTGTTGAAATTCAACTTAGACCTTGAGTCCCCGTCACCCGACCTGGAGTACCCCATACCCCGGACGAATCTGGGGAAGCGGAATAGAAAGTGTCGGATTTGAATCCGTCACTCTGGGGTCCACTGTCGACCGTAGATCTTGACCCAATCAAGGATCCCGCATGCCCCTTTGTCCGTCGGCTGCACCACGCGGCAGTTGCCAGCGGATGATTATCCGACTACAGAAACCCGCGAGTTATCCGTCAACGTCATCCCAAGAACCTCATCGAGCAGTCTCAACAAAATACACCTTTAAAGACAAAAGTCCATCCCTTTTTCACTATCATCAACATCCATCATGCCCGCTTCAGTCTACGTCCCCAGCCCTCTTGAGAATCTCCCCAGCGAGACGGGCAACATAGAGTCGAGACCCCCGCCCGGAGACGACTCTACCCTCCGCACGGTGGACGACCTGATTCGACGCAGAGCCGCATCATACCCACTGGACCATGCAGTCTCGTACCCTTCATCTGGGACACGCTATGTCGACTACAACCTGCAGCAGCTCGACGTGTTTGCGTGGAGAGTAGCCAAGCACTACAAGGAAAAGATCCCTCCGAGGACCACCTCCAAAGAAAAGCCCGCTGTGGTGGGCATGCTCGGGCCGTCGAACCTAGAGTACCTCATCACTAAGCTGGCGCTGACAAAACTTGGACACACGGCCTTGTTGCTGTCGACGAGGATACCAAAGGTGGCGATCGAGTCTCTGGTCAATGCGACGGGTGCTACGGCCATCGTGGCTGATCCGAGGTATCTTGATGTTGTGGGCGAGGTCCAACGGGATGTTCCTCATCTGCAGTGCTTGCAGATTGCTGGTCGAGATATATTCGAGTATGCGGTTGAAGCTCATGGCGATACTCGATTGACGGCTTTATTGGATGGCAATGTCGAGACGCACAATATTGCATTCATCATCCACTCGAGTGGTGAGTTGCCTGGGCATGGACTAGACATCAACTCTGACAGTACAGGTTCAACTGGTCTCCCCAAGCCCATCTATCAGACGCAGAAATCCTGCCTGGCCAACTACGCCATCAGCATGGACATGAAGTCCTTCATCACCCTCCCCCTCTTCCACAACCACGGCATCTGCAACCTCTTCCGCGCCGTGCACTCCCGCAAGCCCATCCATCTATACAACGCGGACCTCCCTCTGACAAAGGACCACCTAATGAACATCATGCGGGAACACAGATTCGACATTTTCTATGGCGTTCCTTATGCTCTCAAGCTGCTTTCCGAGACGGACGAGGGGATTCGTCTCCTACGAGATCTCAAAGTTGTCATGTATGGTGGTTCTGCCTGTCCAGACGACCTTGGCAATCTTCTTGTTGACAATGGAGTCAATCTCGTTGGTCACTATGGCGCGTATGTTCTCCTACCCCTTTTTGACTCTTATCTGACAATTTAGCACCGAGGTCGGCCAACTGATGACGTCTTTCCGACCTCAGGGCGACAAGGCCTGGAACTACGTCAGGGAGAACGAAAAGATTGCTCCGTACCTGAGATGGGTCCCCAGAGGACCAAACCTGTACGAGTGCTGCGTCGCAGACGGATGGCCGTCAAAGGTGCAGTCGAACCAGCCCGACAACTCGTACGCCACCAAGGATCTCTTTGAGCCGCATCCCACTATCCCCCGGGCCTGGAAGTACATTGCCCGCATCGACGATACTATTGTATTGGTGAATGGGGAAAAGTTCAACCCCGTCGTCATGGAGGGTTCCATCCGGTCAAACAGGAACGTCACGGAAGCTGTCGTGTTTGGAGCCGGCAGGCCATATCTCGGCATCCTCATCGTGCCGTCGCCGATGTGGAGTTACAAGTCTGAGGCGGAAATCCTCGAGGCTGTCTGGCCGGTTGTCGAATCTGCCAACATCTCTGCAGATTCCTTTGCGCACATCTCAAAGTCCATGGTGCGACTGCTCCCCTCTGACTGCGAGTATCCCCGCACCGATAAAGGGAGTGTCATCCGACAAGCCTTTTACGCAAAGTTCAAGGACCAGATGGACGAGGCGTACGATACAGAGGACATCAAGGCTGCTGACTTCAAAAAGATGGATCTCGAGGAACTGCAGGACTTTATACGCGGCCTCATCGAAACGACCTTGACGGCAAAGACACCCGTTAATAACGATACGGATTTCTTCACGCTCGGCCTCGACTCTCTGCAGGCTATCCAGATGAGGACTGAGATTCTCAAGACTGTTGATATTGGAGACGCGAAACTTGGCCAGAATGCCGTCTTTGAGCATCCATCTGTTGATAAGCTGAGCCAGTTCCTGTTCGATCTTGGCCGTGGGGATTCATCTACCCAGGGTGTATCGATCGAAGACGAGATGAAGGAGTTGGTGGAAAAGTACGAGACATTGGCAGCTTGTCCCAAGTCTTCAGTTGTATGTCACCACTCACGTAAGAAGTCCCCGCTAACATTATCAGGTCGTCACTGGAGCTACTGGCTCACTTGGTGCTCACGTAGTGGCAAGACTCGTCGAGAACAGCTCCATTCCAAAGGTCTACTGCCTCGTTCGAGCCTGCGACGATGTGACGGCCTCCCGACGAGTCAAAGAGTCCATGGTCCAGAGACGAATCTACCATACCCTCCCGCTGGCCTCACGACGCAAGATAGTTGCCCTTGCATCAAACCTCGCTGATGCCAAACTCGGTCTCTCAGAGTCCAGCTACGCCAGCGTCGTCAAGGACCTCGGTGCGGTGATTCACTGCGCGTGGTCCGTCAACTTCAACATGCGTCTGTCTAGTTTCGAAAAGGACAACATCGCCGGTGTATCTCACCTCATCAGGCTCTGCCAGTCTGCAAATCCATCTGCCTCGATGAATTTCTGCTCATCCGTGAGCACCTGTTCTCACGCGACGACTGTTCCCGTGCCGGAATCCCTGCCTCCGTTCCAATGGGCTCAGGGGATGGGCTACGCGCAGTCAAAGTCTGTATCTGAACATGTGTGCGCCAGAGCAGCTGCCCAAGGACTCGTGTCACGCGTTCTGAGAGTTGGCCAGATCGTCGGTGATACCAAACACGGTGTCTGGAACGCCCAGGAGGCTGTCCCGATGATGATGCAGACGGCTGTAACCATCGGTGCTCTTCCCAGACTGAAAGAGACGCCGTCCTGGTTACCGGTTGATGTGGTCGCTCAGACGGTTGTGGACATTTCCCTCTCCGCGGCTGGAAGCATCTTTGCCAACGTCGCCAACCCAAACATGTTTGACTGGACGAGCGACTTGCTTCCTGCGCTGAGAGCTGCCGGTCTGAGCTTTGATGAGCTCGAGCCCAAGGAGTGGGTGCAGCTGTTGAGGACTTCGAATCCGGATCCAAAGGTGAATCCGCCTATCAAGCTCGTCGAGTTCTTTGCGTCAAAGTATGACAAGGATGAGTTTGGCCCGACAAAGGCGTTTGCTGTAGAGAATGCTTGCAGGTTCTCGTCTGCTTTGACGAATGCTCCGGTTCTAGGGCAGGACCTTGTTGACAAGTTTGTGGGATACCTTATGAGCACCTCATGGAGGACTTCAACGGGGGATTCATCAAAGACGGCGATTGTTGTTGCTGGTCCTGGTGGTTCGACTGTAGGATCTGCCGTGTCTGATCTTCTGAGTGTGCCATCCATCGACGGCGATACTCTTCACAGCCGATCTGCAGTCGACATGATAAAGTCCAACACTGCTCTGGACGAGGAGGAGACATCAGCCTGGCTAAAGAGGATTTGCCGTCGTGTATCCGAGACTCTGCTGGAGCTCGAGTACGATTCTGTCGTGGTCACATGCTCAGCTCTCACGAGGACTCATCGGTCTACTATACGCGAGGACTTGACTAGTCAAGGAGTCAAGGTTGTGTTTGTGGATTTGCAGGATGTGTTCGGACAGAGAGACGCCGATGGGAGGCCTGGGCTGGAAGAGGTGGATGTCTTTCCGGTTGATTCCGAGATGCGGAGGGATGTGTTGGATGAGGTGACGTGGTTCCTGAAGGGTTTGGGTCAATAGATAGTGAACATGAATTAGATGATGACCCGAGTTCCAGCCATGGCTACGCAGCTGTGTCTATTTTGCCTATTTCGGCAATTAGCTTGCAGCCCACGGTCCCCGCGGACCCCCGTCCCTCGTCCATTGGCTGGCGACTGCCAAGAAGGGCTGAGGATCTGCTGCGCCATGCTTATCGACATGAATGATGAAATACCGCCTTATCAACCTTATGTGAGTGAGGATAATGGATGCGAGTTTAAGAGCATTCCCGGTCCTGTTACCAACCTCTCATCTCATTCATCAACCGACATTTCCCACAATGAACACTGGCACCAAGGACCCAATGACTTCCAAGGCAACGTCTAGAATCATCGAGGCTGCAATCCGCGAGCGAGATAAGACCGTGAGCAAACCTGGCGACAAGGTACAGAAAAGGGACGACATTGTCGATGACCTGGTCAGAATGACGGCGGCAGGCATCGGGTTCGTCTCGGAGGCTGTGCATGCGCGAAAGGAGAAGAAGCAGACAGAGCAGCAGTTGTCAGAAGATGCCCCCAAAGGTCCCAATGAAGCCATCTGGGATCTGGACGATGCAGATGGACAAGTCACGCCGGAAGAGGCAGATGCACAGAAGGAGAAGGACTTTGCTGCTGCTTTCCTCAGCAGACACGCAAGAAATACCGACATTAATACCGACACGAAACTCGCCCTGCCAGTCCTCCTCCCCCAGAGACGGCCCAAGACGCGAGCCCGCGGGTTCGTTAGGGCATACGCCCCCGATCTATCCGCAGCGGGCATCTATCAAGACACATTCCTCGACTTTATCGACTCTTTCAACAAGGCTCTTATTCCTAGCCCGTGGCTCAACGCCATTAATCTGGCTGGCTTGATCGAGTATGCCTTTCCAGACCCTCTGATGATCCTGCTCGGATTCGGCCTCGAGATGGCCACAGAAGCTGCCATGGAAGTCCAGAGTCGGTTCCGGACTCACAAGTTCCTTGACCGCGTCAATGCAGAGTTTTTTATCCCTCGGGGATTAATCTGTCTTGTCGTGACGTGGAAGCCTGACGTAAGACACGATGAGCTTCTGACGACGGTCAACTGTGGAAGCAAAGAAGATTCCCAGACGAGTCTATCTCAGACGATGAAGAATGTTGCGTCGAAAGAATCTGGAAGAGAGGAACTACAAAGGGTCCAGCAACGAATGGGAAAGATGATGCAGTCATCCAGTGGTACTTTTGGATGGCCTGATCCAGCACCCCTCGTCTTCCCGTCGCTGGACAGGAAAGCCCAAGACACCAAGAAGAAGAACAAGGTAGATCGTGCAGAGGCGTGGCTGGATGAGTACATGGACAGACGGGGCCAGGCCAAGTGGATCGACAAGAATCCTGGTGTTCCCATGGCCAGCGCGATGCCCAAGCCAGAGTTTCGGTCGAGGTATGCGGATCCGAATCATGCGGCGGCGAGTGGTGATCTTGTGGCTCTTGTGACGGGGGGGAGGTGGCAGTATGGGAGGAATGAGAGGTCTGGGAATGAGAAGTCTGAGACTGAGAAGTCCAAGACTGACAAGTCTGATGAGGATGATGAGGAGGTGAAGGGTGAAGAGCCAAAGAAGGCAAAGGAACCAAAGGAAGAGAAAGAGACGAAGGACGAGAAAAAGCAAGAGCCGGAGCAGCAGCCAGAGCAGCAGCCAGAGTTGAAGCTGGGAGCAGAGTCAAAAGACGAGTCAGAGGATTCGAAAAAGAAATTAAAAGAGGCAGAAAAAGCAGCAAAGAAGCAGGCAAAAGAGGCCAAGGAGGAACGGAAAAAAGCAGAGAGGCAGGCAGACAAGGAAGCAAAAGAGGCAAAGAAGAAAGCCGAGAAGGAAGCAGAAAAGGCCAAGAAGAGGGCCAAGAAGGAAGAGGAGGAAGAAAAGGCAAAGGAAAAGAGTCAAGGCTCAATGCCGGGGTTGACAGGCTTGCTCAAGCAGGTGAGAGACACCCGAGAGTGTAGAATATGCTGCTAACATGACATAGGATGTGCTGTATCTGCTTATCATGGATATCCCGGCCCAGGTGCCGACGGAAGACTGATGGTCCAGCAGCTGGTTGGTTAGGATGAGATGGGGTAGATGTACACAGGGATCATGGATAAGGTTGGATAGAATAGGCTCGAACATTGTATCCTTACATCCAGTGCGAGTAACGGGTAGATTATGTGTTTATTAAGAGTGCTCCCCGTGTCCATGTACTCCGTGATAACCTTCAATCGCCTTTTCTCATCATCCCCTACCAGGCAGCATGCCCCCCGTCGATACGCAGATCACTCCCCGTCATGAAGCTGCTCGCATCACTAAGCAGGAACACAGCAGCACCACGATACTCACTAGGCTGGCTAAGCCTGCCGAGCATGTTCTCCTTGGGCCAGATCTCCCTCCTCTCGGGGTAGTCGTCAAAGAGCGACTGCAGCATGGCTGTGAGGATATATCCTGGGGATAGAGTGTTTACTCGGATGCCGTGGACGCCCCATTCGGCAGCGAGATTGCGCGCGAGCTGAATGACGGCAGCCTTTGAGGCGTTGTATGCACTACGGATTGACAATTAGCATCGAGTCCTTTGCGGTGAGAATCCAGATACACACCCCCCGTACATGCCCTTATTGGCAATAGTGCCGCTCATGCTCGCAATCATGCAGATGCTCCCCGGCTGCTTCAACCGGACCATCTGCCGCGCCGCAGCCTGCGCCGTGAGGAACGCACCCGTAACGTTGATGCTCATCATCCTATCTATCTCGTCGGGCGGGTAGTCGATGGCGGGCGACTCAAAGTTGATGCCCGCCGCGGCGATGAGCCCGTCGAGCCGGCCGGCCTCGTCGGCGATGCCCTTGAAGATGGCGTCGAGGGCGGGCGAGTCCCGCACGTCGACCTGGTGGTAGGTCAGGGACGTGCCGAGCTCGTCCCGGGCGCGGAGGGCGACCTGGGAAAAGGGCGACTGGGGGTCATCGAGGGGGGATTCGAGACGGTCAATTGCGTGGACTGGCTTGTCAGCATAAGATGGTGGCATGGACGGCGAGCAGTACCTGTTGCGCCGGCTTCTAAGACTGCCTCGATCTGCACCAGGCCCAGGCCACGGGCACCGCCGGAAACCACCACCACCTTGCCCTGTAGGCTGAATTCGGGCAACAGATTGGATGTCTTGAGGACCATTGTGCGGGGAAATAACTGTGTGGATGGATGCTGTAAGAAGAGTGCGAAACCCATCCATTTTGTATTCAACGACACGTCACCGGCATCCAAAGAACGGCTAGCCCGACAGCAAAGCTTGCAACGGATATCCTGATCAAGACAATGCCAGCTGGTGGTCACGCGGGCACCAATCGAGGTCCGTACCGGCCGAGAAGCCAGCTCAGGTACGGGCAAGACGGGGTGGGCTCGGGGTTCCTGTTTTGGACTGCCGAAGCCGGCGCTTGCGGTCGGGCCAAGAGGTGCCGACCTGCCCGTCATGTGCCTGTGCCCTTTGGTCATTCATTGACTGGGTCTGGAACATGGAATCTGTGATTGCTTTTCTTTGAGGCATTGATTATGGCAGTTGACCGGCACACTCATGGCCATCTCAATATCTCTTCATATATAGGACAGTTCAGCGGAGACGAACCCGACAGAATCAACATCAAAATAGAGCCTGCAGGGATGTCCCACCTCTTGGGCATGTGACAGAAATTGGCTTGCATTGATCCTAGTCTCGGGGTTGCATCCGAGCATCCAGATCCCGGAATCCGCAAAGGGGAATTCCAGCCCTGCTGTGCCCAGAGGAGGAGTGGGTGTAGGCACATGCACGCCTGTGGAGATTCACTTCCGTCTGGGTTGGGCGCCCGGCCTGGCTGCTAATTGCTGCATATCTTTATACACTGCCAGAACACTTGAGGCCATCGCCAAGCTATTGGGCAAGTTGGGCCCTGTACGTCTCGCCTCTGATCTGACAGCTACTTTCAGACACGCTCGTTTCTCCAACCTCTTGAAGTTGACTGGTTCTCGGAAACAAAGCACCATCTTCAGTCAAGGCTCCCGGTGGCTGTTCATAAGCAATCCTCCAGAGTAGAGACCAGAAGGCCAGTGACAATCGAGCAGAGTAATCCTCTCGGACTCGTAACCACGACCAGTTTATTCATGAGTTTCTTAGCATGGGAGATGGCAGATCATTGATTGATCTATTCTGATGCTTGTATCCTGCCTGATGCCCTCCCGCTCATCCAAAACCAACATGGCAGTGCCGGGTTGACGGATTGCCGCTCCCGGATCATCTCTCGTGAGATGGCTGCAATTCTCCTGTAAAAGGGACGCGACTTATCGTAGAAGCATCATGGTGTCCGGATCAGCGTCAAGAACGAGGTGACGGTACTCGGCGCACATGTTGGTCTCTCTCGATGATGTAGCGATCAGCCCCATCGGTTGCTGCCACCCCTGCTAGATGTTGGCCTGGAACAACATGTTGATTTTCTCCAAGACCGGCCCCCTTGCAATCGCTTTGATGATGGCTTCAATGTGGAACATGGCGTCATGTGCAGTTTCTGCGCAGCCAGAAAGGTCCAGACCGATTCCTTCCGTAATAGATCGCACAACTGCTTTGGAGATCTGTAGACAGTGACGACTCGGTGACCAAGTCGATGCCATTTGGCCTAGACTGGTGTTGGGACGCGGCTCGAATTGATGCCTAGATAGTCTAGGAGTTGGCTCATATGCCTGATGACGGGTACCTGCCTCCCGAATAGAAGCTGCTGGGATTCCTGAGCTTTGGGAGAGTACATGAATGCGGTCAACTGCGCATCCAAAGCACCCTTGATATCCGCATCGAAAGAGTCGCCCACCATGCACGTAGCATGACGAGAGGTGCCGAGCCTGTCCACGGCGTACTGGAAGATGTGCGTGTCTGGCTTGCGGTGTCCAGTTTCCTCAGAAGTGACGATGCAGTCGGCTAGATGCAATACTCCGATAGCCTCGGCCTTGGCTGTCTGGTCTTGTGTCTGCCCGTTGGTAACGATGGCGATGCGGTATCCATGCTCGCGTAGTCGGACTAGGGTTTCGATACTGCCTGGTGTGGCTCTCCGGTTCTCTCTGTATACCGTCTTGTACGCGCAACGGAAGTCGTCGATCTCGTGGAGGGTTGGCTCTGGTAGACCGAGAGCTGCGAAGAAGAGGTGTACCATTCGGGTGTCGGCTTCTTGGTAGGTGATCGCCTTGTCTAGATAGTCGTCTTAGGACTGCTGGAGGGCAGTGTTGTACTGCTCCATCAGCTGCTCTACAGGCTTGCCAGCAAGGCCGGGGTATTTCTGCTGGATGGCCGATATTGCAAGGCGGAGGGAGTGGTGGTGGTCGAAGAGTGTGCCATCGAGATCGAAGAGGACGGTGTTGATTGGTGATTCCATGGTGACTTGATGAGATGTCGAGGGGCGAAGTTGGTATTGGGCTATAATACCGAATTGAGGATTAAAAAAAACCGTGTTCTTTAATATCGTGAAAGCAACCTGCCCTTAATAGGAGAGGATGATTTAGCACACTGTAGCTGGTCGAGAGAACAAGGTGGGAGAGCAAAGATTAAATAGCAGATTTTTTAAGATTCTGACGCGCCTCAAGGTTTGACCACCCTGAGCATCTGCAAAGTATCCATATCTTGTACCACTGTGAACTTGCCCCTAACAAAGCTACAGCTATGATAGTGTAAATACCTCATGACCCGTCAACGGCAACAGGGCTAAAGATGTGGTTCTCCAACCCAGTCACCTTTCCCTTGAGCCCACTAAGCTTCCCAATTCCATTTCTCCCCGTAACCACCTGATTGTTCATCCCCTCTCCGCTCTGCAGGCCATCCACGCCCTCCGGTCCCGATGCATGATGGCCACTATTCTCAACACCATTCATGGGCTGCCCATTGGAAATGCCATTCTCCACCGGCGTCCCCTGGACCGTGTACCCAGTGTCACTAGCATCAACAAAAGCGTCAATGCCCTGACCCCTTCGAGGAAAACCCTCCATCAGCTTCTTGTGCGTGTCCAGGGCACTGCACATCTCCTTGTGGCTGACGTCGTTGAGAAAGACGCACTCGCCCATGGGACTGACGGGGACTGCAGCGCGAAGCTTGCCGTCGCGCGTCTTGAGGATGGCAGCGGTTGCGCGCTCCAGAAGAGGACCGTCAAAGTCTGGATGGTCCATGGAGAGGCCGGCGCGTGAAAAGAGGTTCAGCAGACGGGTGTGGTCGGCGGTTGACAAGAGGCCGCGGGAGTGGGCGAGTGTGGCAGAGTATGCCATGTCGATGGAGATGGCATGCCCGTGACGGAGGGGTGTCTCTGGGACAAGTTCATGAAGAGGAGACCACCTTCAATGGTCAGTATTGTTTCTAACCATAGAATCACGACTCACGTATGACCATAGGCAATCACCCGGTCGAGCATAATCTCATGCAGGTTTGGCGTCTCGAGACGAAGCATCTCGTAGATACCCGCTCGACAGACCCGATCAGCAACCTTCTTGACCTCCTCGGACGCATCGTCAGCACGGCCAAACGCAGTGCCGATGAGATCCTCGCAGTGGCCGTCGAGGAGCTCAAACGTCTCGCGATGAGCACATGACGAGATCTTGATGAGCTCGGCAAAGCCGTTGCGTATTTGGGCAGCCGGCAAGGTACGCAAAAAGGTAAAGTCGAGGAATGTGTGGGAAGGGGCGTGGTACGCTCCGAGACGGTTCTTGTAGCGGCCGTAGTTGACGGCCACTTTAATAGAGACGGAGGCGTCGATGAGGCCGATGACGGTGGTGGGGATGCGGATGTAGTTTGTGTTGCGACGGTATGCAGCGCAAGCAAATCTACGAGTGTCAGCACTTGCAGTGAAAGTCAGTCTGGGGTCATACCCAGCTACATCCGTGACCAGTCCACCGCCGACGACGAGAACAGGCTCCTTGCGGTAGATGCCAAACTCAGTCATGGAGTCCACGATGGACAGGAGGGTGTCCATGCTCTTGGCCTTTTCGCCAATCATGGTCTTGTGCATCCTGAGGGCGATGCCGTGGTGGTCAAAGTACCGCTGCATCTCCCCCCCGTACAGGTTGAAGATGTTGAGGTCCATGACCGCCAGGCAGCGTCCCCAGGGGCGGTAGCACTCGGAGAGCTGGGGGTTGGCAATACTAAAGACGCCGTCGAGGAACTCAAAGTCGTACTCGATCTTTTCGTAGCCGCACACTGAGAAGCCCTTGGCGGTTGGCTCGACGGTAGCTGTCATGTCAGACATGGTGTTGGTGCTTGATGGAGAGTGAAGGTGATGCGGTTGAGATTGAAGGAGGGATTGACCAGGCTTATATGCAGACTTTCAACCCTCGGGAGATTCTTTCAACTATCCACGGAAGGCTTCACACACCTGGATGATGACCAGTATTGATACTTGGATCTAGGTCATGTTGATACCATCTCATGAGTACTGGTACACGATTACAGCCACGGCCGTTACTAGAGACCATGAGAGCAATGTGATCAGTCATCTCCACCGTTTCTATCGCCCCCAATATCAGAGTCATCATGCCCGATCCACGACCGCTTGAAACCTCGGGAAGCACAACATCCCATGCTAGCCTCTTCTGTCCTCGTCTCTGCAAATCCCCCTTCGAGGTGTCATCTACTCTGTAGGGGGCCGCGGACAAGCCCTATAGCCGTCATGGAACAAACCACGTTGCTCGGCGGGGGTCGAGTGGCTGGGGGGTGGGAT
>JABFEP010000488.1:0-38135 GCA_013618265.1 Fusarium albidum
CTTCTTCAGGCCTTAACAGCTTCGACAACGACAGCCCCTTCTCAACGATAGCCACTGTTTAATATTAACGTCTGCACGGCGTTTGAGAGCGCTGTTGCTTTTTAATCTTAGCCGTTTGGGTACGTTTAGTATAGCTAATCAGAGGTCCATCTTTATTTGAGGATCCGACGGCTCCGTCGAGTGACGAGCTATATCCACAAAGGCTAGATCAGTCAGTATAAGCAGGCATATGTAACATCCGTCTTATCAATATCGATACCGCCTGACGTCATTTACTCTCGGGAACCTGCTAACTTGGGGCCTAAACGGTAACGAACCAGGCACGAGACCTGGAAACTCCCCGGTGCTAGCCGGCATAGGGACTACTGAGTTAAGCTCGGAGATATAGTTTCGGAGGGTTAAGTAGTTAGGCGCGCGCGCTTATAAATCAGGCCGGGGACATGAATGACAAAGCGGGCGCGGAGACTTACAACAGGCCGCTCTTATGATAGTCTCTTGAATAAGAGTGTAAAGCTGGCAATTTCCTCTTCTCCAAAACATGCCCTGCATATGGCACGCCCTGAAACAAATGAGCACTTTGAAATAGGTAAAGCAAGAGCCAGCATGACGAGAGATACACGGGCTTGCGACCCTTGTCGGCGTAGAAAGGTACGCATTCGTCCCATGACTGAACACGGGCATGTACTCATCAGAATCCAGATACGGTGCGAGTATCCCGGCTTGAAAACCACCTGCAGTCGGTGCGAGCGCCATGGCCTTCAATGTACCGTCACCAAACCACAGACCAGGAAGAAGAGGAAAACTGCGTAAGTAAACCACAGACATCTTGAATGGACCGAGTGCACTTCTTAATATAAGCACCTCAGACAAGGCCGCTCAAGCTTGCACGACCGACTGTCAGAACGGTTGAAACTAGTTGAGGACAATGTCGCTCAGATGCTCACTCGCCGCGACTCTGCCGCCAGACCAGCATCCCCTGGACAGCGTGATTCCACTGATTCAAGTCCTGAGCAGCAACCCGACGCCTTTCCCGACAACGCCTGCACCAACTCCGAAGCTGGGAACACCTGCTTTGGCCAGATTCACTTCAGCGGCCGCCACCTTGGGAATATAGGCCAGCACAGCGGAATACCTGTCCTCAGCGACGAGGGACGCAAGTGGCTATCCGCACGAACCGGAGAAGACGTCTCGTTTGATAGATTCCAGGTCACGGCTGATCAGAACCTGACGAGGCGGGGGCCACGGCAACAATGCCAACTTCCCGACCAAGAGGTCATCTGGCGACTACTCGGGGACTTTGAGAATTCCGCATTTCGACTGTTCTATCCTATTCTCGATCGTACCTTGTTTGCAGAAACAGTGGCGTTGGCATACGGGGATGCTCCATCGCTGGCGGCTCAGTGCTGCGTGTTCGCTTTCCTATCAATCGCGTGTCTGTTCCGAACATCAGGAGACTGCGCTGACTGCGTCGATACTGAAACCTGTGCTCTAAGAGCACACTATATCCTGGCTGATAGCTTGGAAGAGGGTGGTTTGACGGGTCTCCAGGCAGTGGTGATGCTGGTGAGTTGTTCGTATCCCGGTGTAACTCGACTGACTCCCCTGTAGCATTTACACCATATCATGACGGGACGGGTACAGTCTGCTGCCATGATGCACTCTGTGGCTTGTCGATGGGTCCTGCTGCTAGGCGGCCATGTGTATCGACCCGTGGAGCCATCCCATGTTGACTTGACACCCGTCGAAAGAGATGCCCGTCAGATCCGCATCCTGTTCTGGCTCTGTTACCTGATTGATAAGGAAATGGCACTTCGACTTGACCAGCCGCCCTTGATGTCGGATGAGTACTGCGAGCTTGTCCGTCCCGACGGCTACACCTCTGTCGACCAGTCAGTCAGTGACGTTCCTGACTTGAGGCCAGGAGAGCGTGAGAGTTTAGACTCTTTCCTGCTTGGAGATGTCCGCCTGGCTCAACTCAAGGGGGAGATCACTCGCCTTCTCTACTCGGCCCAAGCAGCAAGGAAGACGGACGCTGAAATACTGCGTGATATCCGCCAGCTGGATGACGAGCTTGAGACGTGGCGGCTGTCTGTGGCTGTGGAGTACCGTCCTGCGCTCAGCATCTCGGGCGCTTCTCGAATCCGTCTGTCCGAGAAGAGCATCTCATGCAGGATGCGATACATTATGCTTCAGCTCGAGTATCACCATTTGATGACAACTATCCACCGCGCAAGCTGGAGATGTCTGGCGTTGATTTCTGAAAACAACTTCCAGACGAGTGGGCTGTCGAGGGTTGGTCAGTCCAGCATGGCTCTAGCACTAGAAGCTAGTCGATCTACGCTTGTGTTCCTGAGGACGGCCCTTTCTAGTCTCGTGGGTGAATCTTTCTGGCGAGTTTCCTGGACTGTCCTCTCTGACTGCTGCTGACGATCCAGGTTAATGGTGTTTTACCCAACTGCAGCCATCTTCTCTCTGTTTCTCAGCATAGTTTCGCATCCCCTCGCACCAGAGGCCAAGAAAGACTTGGAGCTGCTGAGCTCTGCGTCAGATCTCATCAGATATATGCCGGTTGGCCGGCTGACGTCGAAGGAGCTTGGGCATATGGACCTGGTCGACGGCTTTGTGGCCGAGTTGGTGCGTCTTGGAAACCTGGCTATTGATAAGGAGAAGAGGGACTCTCAGTAGTCATCCAGGGATGCCAGGAACCCACCATCAGCAAGGTACAAACTCAATTACATAATCCAAGGTATTAAACAACGTCAATCATGATCATACATCCTGGAGCGCCTCCAACTCTTTCTCGACCACATCCCACAGCCCCTGGACTCTATATCCGCACAGCCAGGTATTATCCTTGGAGTCCTTTCCGACGACGATGAAGCCCTCTGGGAACTGAAAGGGCACCTGGCAGTGCGCAATGTAGGACGGCATCAGGGGCGCATCTCTCGGCGTGACGGCGGCGGCCGAAAAGTCAGCTTGGAACAGATCCGCCTTTGTCCAGTTCGAGTATGTCACCTGGTACGTCGCGCCGGAGCCCATGAAGACGGGCAGGGGAGCGATCGAGTCTCTGACCATGGCCTGGTACGCCTCGATCTGGGAACGCGTGCTCTGCTCGTTGAGCGCGGATCTCATCTGGGCGGCGACGTGGCTGACGGGGTTCTGCCTGATGTCCTTTGCGGGGAGGAGGAGGTTTGTAAAGGCGAAGCAGTTGGACACGAATGGCTTGTCGGGGACGAGGAGGTCCTTCTCCAAGGCCTTGCGCATCGACATGGCGAGCTGGATCGTAACAGGACAGTTTGAATCTCGAGGAAGATGCGATAAGGCCATGCGCGTCCACCAAGCGACGAGGACGTCATTGTCTGTGAGAAAAGGTCTCTCGACACCAGCAGCCTTCAAGTCCTGGATGGCATCTGCCCGCAGCTTGTTGAGGTAGTACCCCGGTATGCAGACCATGCGACACTCCTTCTTGCCCATGGTCAGACTGTATCCGTTCTTGAGACCGTACGCGAGAAGAGCACCAGCCTTCATCCGCTTATCCTCCAGCACGTGGTCCTCCTTTGGATGCAGTCCCAGCTCTGCCAACGGATCATGGTCAAAGCCCTGCTGCGGGGGGACCTCCTTCCCCTGCATTACGAGCACCCAGCTTCCCACTAGGGCCTTCATGCCCATGGCGTCGCACGCAATGTGCAGCCAGTGCAGCGTCACCAGCGTGGCATCTTTAAGGGAGACGACGTGCAGGCCGAGAAGAGGGCGGTCAGAGTATAAGTAGTCGTCGATGGAGGTCGGGCAGCCTGGTCCGCAGGCGAGCGCGACGGTCTCTTCGGGGTCGCCCACGACGGCGGGGCGGGAAGATGGCCTCGGGAGACGCTGCGCGAGCGGGTGGTCATCCCTGGTGACTTCGGTGTTGTCCACGTGGGTGAAGCCAACGGCGGGGCGCCGGGCGTCAAACTCTGCTGGAACGTGGTACTCGAGCACCCCCTTATCCTGGCGGGGTCAGTCGTCTTCTTGCTTGAGCGCGCTATGGGGGACTCACGCTCTTCCTCAGCCGACCGCCGAGCTTTCGCCATGTCGGCTGGCGGACCAGAGTCTCGAGGCTGGACCGGAGCTTCTCCGGGTCGAGCACGTCGTCAAAGACCTTGAGGTTGTAGAGGGCGATGCGCCGGTATATCGGGCTGTCGTCCCAGAAGTGAAGCGGGATCACCTGGTCGGTCGGGACGCGAGCCGGCTGCGGAGGGCCCTTGAAAAAGTTCATAATGCTTACGGACAGAAGTGAGGAGAAGGAGGAAAAAGCGTCACGGATTAGATGCCAGACCCCCTGGATATTAGACTACAGACACCACCGATTCTTCAAATGGATGAACCGCTTTGAGCACGTCTCGACTCCTTCTGGCGCCCCGACAGGACGAGCTACCTGAAAAGGAGTGAACCAAACTACACCCATGTTAAAACCCTGACGAACCAACGGGGCGATATATGGGTCTGACTGGCACTGTTGCATCGACACGGACACTCGCTTCCAGCATTAGTTTCGAAAATTCATGCTCAAGAGAATAAGGAAACAATCAGCGTTTATCCATGGGTCCATCGGATGGAAGTCGGAAATGGACTCTGGCCAACTTGTTTCGATGCCACGCATGGACCGAGGCAAGGGAGACCCGGGATTGTGGGAGCTGTGCCGCACGGAGGAATCAAGGGGTTTCAAATTATCACGGAACATGGCTCATCGGTAGTTGATCTCTGCGACTAAGCGGCTGAGTCTGGCATAGTCCCGAGGGTCCTCTCCCTGGTTGGCAGTCGAAGGATTCACCACCGGCATGGCAGGGTAGTAGTCTTTTCCTGCGGATGCACATCCGGGTGGACCAATGGTGTGATTATCGTACGCAACACGAACAGGACCCTGGATAGTAGGATTCCACCCAGGGTCTTAACGACTAGTCGGTATATGGCTCCGGGCTCCATTTCCTCAAGCACTCTAGACTGCCCCCCCCTCCAACTAATATCACCAGTCGCTGGAATCCATCAAGAGATGAAATGCAATCTGATAAACTCTGAAATGTGTACCCCGTTTTCTGATTCATCGTCTCTCGGAGGGTTATGAATTATTCTACTGACGGCAGGACGGGCAAGGAGGTGGCCGACATTGCGTACGCTCAGCCGTCCATCAGGGCGTCGGGTCTGGGTCTCGCGATAGAGGTGCTCGTCTATATTCTGACTGTGCTCTGCGCCATTGTCGTCTGTCTGCGCATCTACGTCAAGACGTGGAAGCCAGAGTCGAACAAGGTGCGGTGGCGAATCAACGACTACCTCGCCGTCTTTGGATTTGTGAGTCTAGTCTTCTCTTCTTCAGTTCTTTACTGATTAGCAGCTCCCCTTTATACCTGCCAGCGTGCTGGGCGTGCTGTCAGTCCGGTATGGCATCGGCGCCACCGACGCCCACCTCGACAAGTTCCCCATGCACGAGTTCCTCCGCGTGCGCGCAATGGAGTACCTCATCCTGTACGAGCTGACATACTACGCCGCGTCGTCCATCACAAAGTTCGCCATCGCCGTCACGATCCTGCACATCTGCGTCCAGAAGCGATACGTCTACCTTATGTACGGGCTCATGGGGGTCATGATGCTGACCAATGCGGGATGCGTCATTGCCCTGTTTGCCAATTGCCAGCCGATTGCGGCCTACTGGAATCCTCAAATGTCAGTTGCTATACTGGTGTCTAATACTCTGGCTGACTGAACAAGGGGCTCTTGCAAGTCTGAAGATGGGTTCCTCATCCTCAGCTACGTCGGGACCGCCGTCCAGGTCGCCTCGGATTGGACATGCGCCATAACGCCCTTCTTCATCGTCTACTCGCTGCAGATGCCTAGACGAGCAAAGATTGCTGTCGTGGGAGTGCTGGGACTGGGCATCGTCGCTAGTGTCGCGGCCCTGATGCGCATCGTCAGCTACAAGTACATCAATGTCAGACACTATCCCAAGGACCACCTGGGTCAGTACTGCCATCTACTAATAGATTTCCCAAACTAATGTCGTCCAGTATCACAAGGCCGTCTGCTCTTCTGGTCGCTTCTCGAGTCGAGTTTCGCCATCATTGCGTGCTCACTCCCGTCCTTAAAACTCTTTGGCGGCTGCATAGCCCGGTCTGTCAACCGCTCCAAGAACCTCACTCCAGGAGCAGTAGGCAACCCCTCTCTTCTCATAACCAGCGCTAACACCTCACAGAGAGTACCGTACGAGACCCCCCTCGCCTCGCTCAACCCGAAAGGAAATACGCGGACGACGGTGTCAGGAAAAGGCAGCTGGGACCGCCTCCACGACGATGACTCGAGTGGTCGACACATCATCCAGGAGCGCGAGGTGCACGTCGAGACGAGCAGCAACACATCCAGCCAGCAGAACTTTCATCACGGCGTGAGTCCGGTTTAAGTCACGGCAAGGGGCGTTTGGTTATTACATGGATAGGTACGGAATAGATATCATGATGCATCTGGGAGTATATAGAAACGTTTGTCAAATTCCATGCACCCTCTCCTTGTCGACACTCATCCCCTGCTTCATGGACGGACTCTGCATGACCTGCTCCCAGTCATGCACAGCCACGCTATTCTTCTCACTCAACCGAACCTCCTCACCCGTGCGAGCAACCATCTCAGCCTCATACTCAGCAACCACACTGTTCCTCTTGTCGACACCGACCTCCCCGTTGTTCCAAAACGCCTCTATGGCTTTAAACACCGTCAACGCATCCTTGAGCGCGTGGTTCAGCCCCTGACCTCTCTGAAAGGTCATTGGATGAGCCGCATCCCCAGCTAGAGTCACACGCCCGCAGTTGCCATCCCACTTGTGCTCCGGCAGACTCGGGTCCCAGTTGCGCAGCTTCGAGTACCATACTTCCATGTCGTCGGGCATCCACTCAAAGACGCTCCGCCAGGGATCGACAAACTGCTTAGCGAGCTGCTTCTGATGAGCAATGTGCTCAGCGTCTGTGTTGTTGTTGACGTGGTCGATTGGTTCAGGGAAGGATATGTAGTGGAAAAAAGTCCAGTTCTCGGGATGATGCTTGTCTTCTCCGTCGTGGAGACTGAGCCATGCGCAGTAGCCGTTTGGATGAGGGCTGACTTGGTAGAGAGGGTTATGGGGAGCTTGACGGAGATACATGGCGTGTTCCCGCGTGTGCTTTGTGAAACACATGGTGGATGCAAACGGGATGGGTGTGACTTTTGCCTTCTCCTCGCCGAGGAGGAGTGTCCTGACGGTCGAGTGAGGGCCATCCGTGGCGACGAGGATACACCCTGTGTCTTGAGTGCCGTCTGTGAACTCTGCAGTGACGCTCAACTTGTCGTCGGAGTAGATGATGTTGCTGATGGCTTTCCCCCAGTGGAAGTGGTCCTCTAAACCGTCCATGAGCATACGGCGGAACTTGTCGCGACGAACACGGTAGAACTTGGACGATTTAATCTCGGTGAGGACTTGGCCGGTTTGGCCATTGATAAAGGGGAGTCTGTCGGTGTCTTTCGTCGGCACATGGGGGTCGACTTGGGTGCTCTCGAGCTGCTTCAGGGTCTGCTCGGGGACGAGGTGCTGCAGTGGCTCGAGGCCCCAGTGGAGACCCATGGTCCATGTCTTTTCGCGAGGTGCATCTTCTTTCTCGTACACGTCAAAGGGGATTCCAGCCTAGATATTGGGATTATTCAACTGCGGTTCTAAAGGCAGACAGGGAATACCTGTTTTAGTCCTTGGGCAAGAGCCAGACCAGTTGAGCCTAGGTAGTTAGCAATAGTCATAGATCACGAGATGAAGTAGTTACCTCCACCGATGATGAGGACTTTCTTTGAGTTGGGGAGGCCAACTCCGTTCCTGGGGATATCTTGACGAGCCATTTTGCAGAGACTATTCGATCTTGGTAGATGTCAACTGAGATGAACATGTAACTATATAAACCCAATTTTTACCTCTTGATCTCTCCGGGATGCGAATGCTCCGATCGGGATTGCCGGATCTCGGATCCCGTGCGGCTTGAATCCCGTGGTCGGTCCGAGGGCATCACCGTGTCAAATCCCGGTGAACAGGCATTCTTTAATTTTGGATATTCAGGGATAGCTACTCTAGACTGGTTAGTTGATCACAGATACCAAGTAGAGAAACGGAGTGCATCAGTTCTTAGACTATTATCAAAACGCAGACAGCTATTACCACATATTCTCATCCCATCCCCAGCCACTCGCCACGCCGTCAAACATGTCATCCCCCATGCCCAGCGTCAAGTCCAGGTACTCATCCACGCTGTCCCCCCCCAGCACACCCACACCCCCCACGTCCGGCAGCGCAGCAGGCGTGTACGCGGCATCGGCCGTCGGCGCAGCGGAATGGTGAAACCCCGGGTCGATCTTTTGCATCTCGCGCACGTACCGCGCCTTTGCCATGAGCCGCTTTATCGGCCTCCACAGGTTCCCCTTCTTGCCGCTCTCCTTCATGTTCCATCTGTCGTGCACGGTGTTGACGCACTGCCACGCGCGGTCGCGTTCGGGCGACGGCGGACGGGAGCAGATCTCGGAGAGGACAAAGACCACGGCGTGCCATTGGATGTGAGTCCTAGAGTGCCACGTCCACTTTGAAATGTCCCTGTTTGTCAAGAGGAGGCTGGACATCTCGAGGACCTCTATCGACGTTGAGAAGAGGGCATCTCGCGTGGTGGTGTTCATGCTCGACGGGTGCTCGGTCTTGTTCTTGACGGGGTAGTGCACCACGAGCCATGTGCGCGCGATGATGAGACGGGCAACCGTTGAAGAGAGGAGCATGAACGGAACCGCAGTGTCGCAGTGTCGCAGATATCTGTCCTCGAGCCGCCGCTTCAGATCCTCAACCACTGCTTCACGGTCCTTTAGAGCGCCGTCTGTTGAGGCATGGGCAGTCGGCGAAGCGTAGCCGACTTTCCATCCCGCTCTCATGGCCTCGCACCGGATCAGGCAAAACGTCATTTCTGTAGCCCCTTCTTGATCCGGAGGAGACTCTGACATTTGGGGGTTGATGTCGCTGTCGTTGATGTTGAGGGGGAGCTTGGTGTCAAACATGGCCTCGTGGACAATCGGTTCGTAGCCGTGGAACTCTGAAGATCGCATGTCGAGAAGACAAATGTGCCACCAGAGACGTCTCCGCAGTTCGGTATCAAACGGTTTGAGCCCAAACGTGGTCCCATCACGATGAAGACCCATGGCCTGCGCAATGTGAAAGATGAGCGACGTCAGAGACCACGTCGTCCGCGAGTCATCCTCGTTGCGCAGAGCCGACAGGAAGAGCACGGCGGCTTGCAGGAGGATGATGCTCTGCGTGTTGAGAAGATTCGCCCGGGCCAGAGCCTGCTCAACGGCGAATCGGTACTTTTCAAGAGCGCTGGCGCGCGTCGACCCGAGCATGCTCAGACACTGATCGGAATCCATGCTGATGACGGCGGAGTAGTAGATGGCGAAGAGCAGAGTCTCGGTGTTCTTGTTTAGCGAGTCGAGCGACACGATGGCATCCCAGTACATGCGTCCGGTGGTGGGCATGTGGAAGATGTGCACGAGGGGGACGACGTTTTCACCAAAGACGGTCAAGAGGGCGACCGACTGGGGGAGCGGCGGGTGGTAGGGGAGGAGGGAATGGCTGAGGGCGCGGAAGCCCAAGACGGCGGCGCTGGTTCCCAGGGGAGAAGCCATGTCGGACATGGAAGCGTCGTGGCTCTCGTCTTCAGATATGGGGTCGTGTAGCATGTCTCGTAGTTCTTCGATCTGGAATTAAGTTAGGGTTTGGATGCCACGAGAATCGTCATGCTTGGTACCTCATTGCCTAGGTTTGCCCACAGGATATTGCTAACGTAGTAGCTCTTGTTCTCGTCAATCATCAGACGCCCAAACTGCTGGTCGATAGACCCCGAGGCCTCTGGGCTAGAGTGACTCGACGACGGATGCTCCTCCTGGGCCCCGACCTCTGTCTCGGGCGACCCTTGCACCGAGGTTCCAGCAGCAGCACCGGCATCGACCTGGCTCGCCAGCCGCTTGATGATATCCTCAAGCCTGTGTAGACGGTCGACAAGAGGGCCATCCAGCGTCTGGCGAGGTCTCTTGGCGGCTCTCCCCCGACCAGCCGGGTATGTGCAGTCGAGTTTGCATCGGACGCAGTTGGAGCAGGGCTGTTGGCGGTCGCACTTTACCTTGCGCTGGCGGCAGAAGACGCAGCTGCGAGGATGGTTGCGAGCTGCCGAGGTGGATGTGGCTGGAGGTTCCGGGTCTTGGTGCAGGGCTGGGGTTTGTGTAGAGGCCATGGCGGGTGGGGAATGCGTGTCGCATCGATATGATGACAAGAGAAAGATGGCCGAGGCCGAGGGATTCAACGATGGGAGTGTCAGCCTTGGCGATCTTTAGAGATCCACCGGCGATCATCCTGCATCTGAGCGAGTAAAATGTCGCGATTGCCTGGAATTGCGGGGACGGAAATGCGACGGAGATGCCCCGGAGGCGGATAGCTTATGCGAATCCGATGCGTCTCGGGTAGCTGACGACTCCTGAGTCAATGACTTGAATGGTGGTGATAAATCCAAGTACACTTGGCATGTGGCATTCACTGACAATTCCAATCATGGCCATGAGACATACCTTGGTCCCGAGACTCAGAAATCTCCAGCCCACCCGACACTTCCAATCAGCCACGCCAAAGTCCACCAAATCATGGCTGCTCAATGCTCGCCAGATGGTCCAGCAAAGCCCCGTTGGTAGACTCGCAGCCTCTTATGCCCGGATCCAAGCCAGGAGGCCATACACTACACAAGTATGCAGCATTCTTGTCGTCTGGCTCTGTGGCGACTTGTCCGCTCAACTGCTATTCCCGTCCGAGGTGAAGGGCCATGAAGATGAGCCAGCTGCGTATGATCCATGGAGGACGGTGCGACATGTCACCGTTGGTGCTGTGGCGAGCATCCCTACATACAAATGGTTAGTTTTGACGTCTCAAGTAGTCTTGATCTAACAACTCGTAGGTTCATGCTTCTCCAACAGAGCTTCAAATTCGAATCAAAAGTCGCTTCCATACTCTCAAGAGTGGTGGTCCAGCAGCTGGTCTACACGCCCGTCTTCAACACGTACTTCTTCTCCATGCAGTCGCTCCTGTCTGGCGCGTCACTCCAGGACACCTTGGACCGTCTCAGGCTTACTCTGCCGACTAGCATTGTCAACGGCTGGAAGGTGTGGACGGGGGTCGCGCTGGTCAGCTTCACGGTGGTGCCGGCTCAGTTCAGGAGTGTGTTTTCGGGCTGCGTTGCCGTATGCTGGCAGTCGTACTTGAGCTGGATGAACCAGGCTGCTGCTGTGGCTGTGAGAACTAGACACGAGGAGTGAAGTAGGTTTAGTTTAATTGCTATCACTGCCATCAAATCCATGATAGACTAGATGGATTGAGCAATCTAAAACTAAAGAGAGAACTGTCCTATAACCTCACCTAACCTCGAGTTTACACTTCAGGGGTAACCGATGCCACGCCACAGTCCCTTTCTGCGAATCCCTCCAATCCCTCGACTCGGGCAGCAGCTCAATATCAAAGTGCCACACCAGCTTGGCCAGGATAAGTCGAGTCTCGGCCGTAGTCAATCTACAGTGGTCAGCAACTGGGGTCAAATCAAGATTGACCAGCTCACTTGATCCCAAGACACGTCCTTGGGCCATAGCTAAACGGGTGAAAAACATCGAGGCGATCACCGGCGAATGGCGAGCTCTCCTTTCGAGACTCGGGCAGCCAACGCTCAGGCAGAAAGTCGTCGGGGCGGTAAAAGTTGTCGGGGGAGTGGTAGGCAGCGTGCTGGTGGACGCCGACAGTTGTACCAGCGGGGACAGGGCGTCCATCTATCACGGCTCCCTCGTCGGGCACTATCCTCCCAGTAGAAGATGGAGAAGGACAATGGATCCTCAGCGACTCTTGCATGGTGGCTGCCAAATAGGGAAGTGCACTGACAGCCTCGGACGTCATGTCTTCATCAGCGTCGAATGCACCGCGAATCTCCTTCTTGAGCACTTGGTACACTTCCGGGTTAGTTGCGAGCGAGTAGATGCTTGTCGAAAGCCATGTGGCGGTTGTGCCCGTCCCGGCACCAATAATGGTTGCAGAGTTGAGTCGCATTTCCGTCGCCGACATGGCCTTTTCATCGCGGAGCATGTAGCTGAGGAAGTCTTTGGCGTTGGTATCTGTGGCGAGACGGGCCTCGAACTTGGAGTTGATGACTTGGAAGTTTTGGAAGGGCGCTTTGGCTTTGGCTTTGGGAAGGAGGTAGTCGCGCCACTGGATGAGGCCGTAGGATTCCAGGGCTTGGCTCCTGGGGGGTATCATTAGTTCTAGTCATGAAGACAAGAGGAGTCACGGTGTCTCACAGAACCTGTCCTTGGATGGAGTGGGTGAGAATGTCTAGCCATCTTCCTCCGTTTCCTCTCTCCAGAGCCCCCTCTGGTTGACTGCAGATGAGATCCGAGATGAGGTCGAGGGTGGTCTAACTATCAGCATGAGCCATGGAAGATGTTGGAACTACTCACCATTTCAAAGTACTTGTTGAGATCGACTGAGTCACCGCATTGGAGCCTCAGCTTGTCAACAAGAAGGTCCACATACTGAACAATCTTTGCATCATGCTCCCTGATGGACTTTTCAGACAGCGCAGGGGCGAGAACACGGCGAAGACGAGAGTGGTTGGCCTTGTCCGCGCTGAGGATAGCATGTGCGCCCTAGCTGGTTAGCATCTACTACAATGGTAGTCTTGCCGAACGTGCCTTGACTCCAGGTCTGCTGAACCCAGCTTGACAGTTCTTCTGCATCTCCACCGCGCGCAGACCGTAGATGGTTTTCCACGCCGTCTCGGTGGTGTACGAGAGATGGTCCGGGGCCACTCGGACGACGGGTCCGTACTTGTTGTGCAGGTCAATGCTTGTCCAGACGAGGCGGCCCGTGATGCGGTGGTATGTCCATATCAGATGGCTTGCTGCCCAGAGCTTGGGCCCGGGGTAGGCGCGGAGGGGATGGAACCAGATGTTGTAGATGGGACGGATGGAGAGGAGAAGGAGCTATGACTGTAAGCGAGGGACTGCTGTAGTATAGTGCACTTACAATGGCGAGAAGCACTTCTGGGATCAGCAATGGGTTTGCTCCGATGGTTGAGAGGGCGTCTGCCCAAATGCGATCAAGAAACATGGCGACAATCACTGGTACAGGTTTACAAGGAATGATCCTCAATGATGAGGATCGGCAGGTAGTTATCATGACGGATTAGTTGGAAAGGCCCGGCGCAGTTTGTCGGCAATTAGCATGTCGGAGTCCGAACGAGTGCCGGCTCGGGATTGGAGGGTCAGCCATGTCCGTTGTTAGTCCAAGGCTCCAGCACCATCCAGGACTTGGGTACCCATCCCTATGACCTGGAATGTGGACCCGCTGCTTCGGCCGTCGCATAAGCCAAGCGACACCGAGACGTGGGCCAAATAAAGAGCAAGAAATCAACACCCACTGACTCTTATCTGCAAGACTTCTACTGTTTCCACCATGAGCGAGCAGACCCTGGCCGCACCCACGGGCGGCGTGGACAAAGATACACCCAGGCCTGCTGATCTGGTCGACTTTGACGGCCCAGACGACCCCTACCATCCCGTGAACTGGCCGTTCCGCAAAAAAGTCATCACCACCGTCCTGTACGGCCTGACGACATGCTGGATCACGTTTGCCTCGGCCGTCTACTCTGCAGCGATATACCCCGTCGCCAGAGAGTTTAGCGTGAGCACCGAAGTCTCTGCTGCGGGGGTGAGTCTGCTGGTGTTTGGTTTCGGGCTCGGGCCGTTGGTCTGGGCGCCCCTGAGTGAGCTCTACGGTCGGAAGTGGGTGGTTGTCATTGTAAGTCCTGCGTCTTGTCTCCGATGTCAAGCTTACACAGAGTAGCCATACTTCATCGCCGCCGTCTTCTCCTTTGGCACGGCCACAGCCAAGGATATCCAGACTGTCCTCATCACGCGCTTCTTCTCGGGACTATTCGGCAGCGCACCCGTGACCAACACGGGCGGCGTCATGGCCGACATATGGGCGCCTCACCAGCGCGGCAACGCCATCGTCAGCTACGGCGTCACCATCGTGGGCGGGCCAACTCTGGGTCCCATCATCGGCGGCGCTCTGAGCTCGAGCTACCTCGGCTGGCGGTGGACAGAGTACCTGACGGGCATTGTCATGATGGCTCAGGTTGTGGTCGACGTGCTGGTGCTCGATGAGTGCTATCCGCCGGTTCTGCTGGTGCACAAGGCTCGTCGGCTGAGACACGAGACCAAGAACTGGGGGTTGCATGCAAAAGTGAGTTCTAAGTATTGAGAAATGGCCATGATGCTTACTTTAACAGCACGAGGAGTGGGATGTCTCGTTTAGAGAGTTGTATCAGAAGTATCTGATCCGGCCTTTTCAGATGCTGGCAACCCCCATCTGTTTCCTCATGTCTCTGTACGCGTCGTTCGTCTACGGTAAGAACCCCGCGGCACCTTCCAAACCCCCGCTGATCATCCAAGGAATCCTCTACGCCAACCTCGAGAGCTTCTCGATCGAGTTCCAAGAGGTCCGCGGCTGGGGCCCCGTGGTGGGCAACCTGCCGTTCATTGCCCTGTTGATTGGCATCTTCTTCGCGGCAGCCATCAACGTCTACAACAACAAGTACTATCGGAGGAGGCTCCAGGAGAATGGCTTCAAGGCCGTTCCAGAAGCGAGACTTCCTCCGATGATGATTGGGGGAGTTGCTTTTACGGGTGGACTGTTCCTGTTTGCATGTGAGTTGTTTGAGTCTGGTCATCGCAGAGCTGACAGCCATAGGGACCTCGTCAAAGCACTTGAACTACTGGCCGTCCATAATCGGCATCGGCCTAACGGGCCTTGGATTCACAACCATCTTTCAGTCTGCGCTGAACTACCTCATTGACACGTTTACGCGTTTCAGCGCCAGCGCCATCGCTGCAAACACCTTTATGCGGTCCATGTTTGCGGGTGCCTTCCCCCTGTTCATCATCCCCATGTACCACAGTGTGGGGGTGGACTGGGGGACGACCATATTTGGCTGCATTGCTGCCGTGCTGGTGCCTGTTCCGTTCTTGTTCTTTGCTTGGGGGAGGAGGATCAGGGCAAAGGGGGAGTGGAGCAAGCATAGCGTTTGATGCTGGGATGACAATGGTGGCTGATGGCAAGGATAGACTAGATTGCATATAGAATCGAGTGTAGAGTATGAGTGTTCCTTGACTAAGTACTGAAACTGGTTTTACTAACTTGATATTTCCAGAGGTCTGTTGATCTAATTACAGGTTTCTCAAGTCCATCATTGGCGGGTGGTAGTTACATGATAAACCTCCTCCAGGCCCGCTAAGCCAACTTGGCCTCCTTTCCAGACCGCATATCCCGGGCATTCCCGTTAAAGGCCAGAGCATCCCGTCCCAGCACAGCGTCCATAATGACGCCGGTCTGCACAACAGCGATGCAGCAAGTCAAGATGCCACATAGTTCGGTAGTCAAGGGGGAGTGGTCCGCCTGGATAACGTAAAAGGTGGGCATACCCGCCAGGACTTGAGGTCCAACGTAACAGAAAGGCAGGATCGGAAGCAGGAGAAGGCTTCTCCAGCCATTGAACCAGGCTCGGTATCGATACGTGATGGCGATACCCGTGAATATCCCCGACACATTACCAAAGGACCACCAGCACGGGAAAAGCTTGAAGAGGACCAGCGGCTGGTGACCGTAGTACATGTATACGCCGCCATAGTTGAGCATCCATTCTTCAAGGACGAGGTCGAAAAAGGCAGCCAGAAACAACATGATCCATAATGTTCCCGTGCGAATGTTGCGCATCAGGCCGCCAAAGATGCAGCAGCTCAAGACAGACCCGAACGACCACCACACGATGCCGACGTAGAATTCAAAGTCACGACCCAGCAGAGTAAACATGACCTGCTTGGGGTCGTGGGACCGTGTCCAGAAGACATTGGCAAGGTAGCAGTTGACGGCTTCTGCGAGAACGCACGAGGCAGCTCCAACTGTCAGAGCCGCAGGGACAGTGCTGTTCCATCGTTTGCTCTCGGTGAAGCTCGCACCCACAAAGACCAGTGAGACGGCCAGTAACACAATCGAGACGACCCAGATGTGGTTGGGATCCTGCGGGTATTCGTCGTCGCTTGGCGGAGGGACTGTGCGGTAGGTCGGGTCCAGTGTTACTCTGACGTGGGCGTTCTGAGCGAGACAAGTTGTGGCGAAGCCGAGGAAGAGCAGGGCTCTGGTGATGGAATGAGTGCCGCGATTCATGGCTGTGGTAAAGATGGTTGGTGTGGAGGAGATGTAAATGCAGACTTGGGAGTGATAAGCTGGGTCTATATAGCTATTTCATGGGTTTAGACTGTGGAGCCGGAAACCATTTGGGTATCTCGGGACCGATTGCTAGATGATCTTGGTGGGTAAGGGTTGTCAACGCCGAACGAGTTTATATAATCGGCCCGAGCAAGCTTTGACAGACCGAGTCCTTGGTCATTAACATCTAACTCGAGTATAGCTCTGGGCCGATGTCGTCAGTGCTGAGCTGTCTTGTTCAAGGCCCACTTTCACATCTACCCTCCCATCTTGCAAGGACCTCCAAGGCCCCCGGATTTCGTGCATTGCGATTCCCGGTTTTCTCTTGTTGTGGAAGATCGAACGGCGCAGGCGAATTATTACAGTCGCCGAGTAAGATTGCTTCCGTCTGAATCGCTGTCTGCGCAACGGCTTTCACTGCAGTGCTATAGCTGTGGAACTTTTATTCTACTTAACTTAGCGTGTCTATTTCTGTGTCTACAAGGACTACTAAATTCTATAACAGTGATCGACTTGTTCTATATGTCTTCTTAAGGGCTCTGATACAGGCGTCTTTGTCCTAGTTCCGTCGACACGAGGATGTGTATACACACTTTTAGGGTAGCAAGTAGTAAGTTAACTAGACTCACAGTTGTCATTCACGGTGTATAAGTATTGTTAGTTCTCGATAAAGATATATCTCTTTATATTTCTCAACGTCGAGGTTATCGGCACGGATCTATCACCCATCCAGCCGACCTGGGTTTCGCCCAATGGGAAATTCGAGCTCGAAGACGCGACGGCAGACTCCTAGACTTGGCTACAATATATCTTTGACTTTTTCCACATGAGATGTCTCTTAGGGCCATCGCTGATTAACAGAAACTATTCAGCGAGGCGTACCGCGTAGGGCTAACAGCTGTCAAAATATACTCTGCTTCTATGGTATCAGGTGATGGGTTGGCCAAAAGACGAGTACCAGGTCAGAATAAGCGTATTCATTCTCACATGAACTTGAGCCTTGTCTGGGGAAGCCTTGTCTGGGGAAGAAAGCTAGAGGGAGAAGAGGCTGCCGAAGCCTAGGTTCACGGGCTCTGACTCTTGAGGATTGCAGCCGGACGTGTTTAACTTGCAAATGCATGTAGAGCAGTATTTTAAATCCCTTTGAGCCTAAACACGTTTGAGCATTTGAATCTAAACGAGACAACCACCAACGGGAGGCGCCTTGAAGGGCAACTCCTCTGTGGACCAATGAACCCGAGGATGTTCCTGGGGCGCTACTTTAACGCACTGAAGAACAGAACCAAGGCCCATATCTCAGCTCCGTCAAGCAACGGAAGTGACAAGCCAGTCCCACTGACCAAAAAATACGAGCTCTGTCCCATCCAGCGCAGTCCTTGCACCCGCTCCGTCTCGGCGACGATCGACATGGCATGGCCCTCGCCCGGTCCCACAAGGCAGCTCCCATCTCAGCGGCCAGAACAGCCTTGTAGGGAGAGGTGCAGACAGAGTGGTCCTCTGCTAGCGCAAGCTAGATATACCGACGACCCTGGTCGTGGCAACGTGGTATCCAGGTGCTTAGACTGCGGAGCCAAGCTCGACGAAAGCCCCGAGGTGCCAAAAGCCACGGTCAGCTAGGTTTCTTACCTTCAGAGGAGACAAGCAGAGGAGACAAGCAGAAGAGAGACGAGTGCCCTGGGCATAAGCCCGGAACCACGGCAAGCGGCTGCATGCGCCTCCCGCGCCGGCTGCATGCCAACCCCCACTGATATGCAGGACATGTCCAACTCCGGCCAACGGTTTCTCTGCAGGCTGAGGCGTGCACCGGAGTGCGAGATACGAAAGCGGAACAATGCGACTGCTGGGGAAGGAGCTGGGCAATGTGATCCTGCCAGTGTCGAGACCATTCAGGAAAATGCCTTCCCATTGTCCGGCCCCCCCCCAGCACTGGTTATTATTGGAATAGCAGCGAGAACCACACCTCTTGGATCGACTGCCCCACGATACCCATGTTCACAAAGTGCCAACAGCCGCACGGTGGAGGCCATGACGGTCCGAGGAGGACGAGCCGGGGACAGGGGGTGTTTATACAAAAGGGCCTCAAATATAGCACCTCCCCATACGTTGCAGCACCTCGATATTGTCTGCGTGTAGTAAAGCATTCTTTGCCCCCCCCGCCAAGCCTTTCTTCTTCACCATGAGCACCACCAACTGTGCTTGCTCTACACCACACACGGCACAGTCGCGCAAGCCCAAGAAGCTCAAGGCGAGCTGCGACTTTTGCGCCATGTCAAAGGTCAAGTGCGACCGAGGACAGCCGCAGTGTCAGAGGTGCATCCGGAACGAGGTTGAGTGCCACTACAGCGAGTCGCGTCGCATCGGCAAGGCCCGCAGGCTCTACGGCGCGGCTGGGCACGCATCCAAGGACCCTCGTGCGTGTCTGCAAGAGTCGTGGAACCAGCAGCCTCTCCAGGACAGCCAGCATGGGTCAGAGTCGCCAGAGTACTTGATTTCCGTCGACGTGGACTCGATGTTTGCGGGAGACACGGACGTCGCGACGCTGGATCCTAGGAGGACATCTACGTCACTGGATCATCACGGCGCGTCCCCGGACGACGACATGGCGTTTCTGACGTCGCAGTTCCCAGACTTTATGCAGGGCATCTGCCAGGAACGCGTATCTCCGCTTCTGGAGATGCAACAGCCCAAAGACCAGGTCGACTTCCAGCATCTGCTTGACTCTATGCCACCGGCGAGCTGCAGCAATGCTGGCCCGACCGTCAGGGACGAGCAAGACTGCATGGAACTTGCCTGTACGACCATCCAGAGTCTGCACGTGCCTGACGAGAGTTGCTCGCTAGCTGGCGTGGACGTCAAGCAGTGGGATGCCATGCGCAGCATTGACAGCACGCTAAAGACGAACCGATCGGCGAGGGAGACCATGGCACAGATCCTGGCGTGTAACTGCTCGGGGAACTGGGACCTGGTGTTGATGCTCGTCCTCATCGCACGGCAGCTCATCGACTCTTACTGGGCGCTGTTGAAGCAGCAGCTATCTACGTCGATGGAACTGGCGAGTGCGTCATCCGTCAGGGACTCGTCGTCGAGGAGCAGTCGCGAGACGACGTCGAGTGTCTTTGATGTCACCATGACCATCGGGGGATATGTCCTCGATGGGGAAGCGAGGGTCAAGGCAATCACGCAGGTGATACGGTCCCAGATTGAGGATATGGGATGCCTGATTGATGCACTCGGGTCTCGGTTCACGGAAAGGACGGAGGATCCGATGGCGACGTGTTGGACGGGGCTGATGGAGTCGCTGCGACTGTGCCGCGAGAGGGCACTCCAGACCTGAGTATACGAACATGTACAGTACACAGCATTGATAGAAGAACGCATGTGATGACACTCGGATATCCGGCACCATCCTCGCCATGCATGTACCAGTAAGCCCGCAGGAGGCAGAGCAGCATCGTACCTCGCATGCGTGCGTCACCAGGGGTTCGGGCCAAGGGTTGGGCCGCCTTACAGCCAGCTCGAAAGAAAAGAAAAGGAAAACCCACCGGCGCTTCCTCAGCCACTGACCACCTCCGCCGCGGGGACTTTCCGAGTGGCGAAGCTGCCGCGGGCGATCGGAGGTGGCCGGCATATGTTGGTCAGACGTACAGAGGCTGACGACCCGAGACGTATTATAGGCGGCTGAGATGATGGCGTGGGGTGGGTCGTCCGACGGCCGATGGGCGGGAGTTCGGCTTCGGCAGTTGGGACGGGCTTCGGGTAAGCTTGTGCGACGGCGCCATCGGCCTCGGATTCTCGCATAGGGCGAGGGGGGATGCAGGGAGTAGCTGCTGGGGTTCTACGGAGTAATCCTCAGTGTTTGGTCACATACGAAATGGAGAACAGGATGGTGATGTGTCAATCGAGGGAAGACGAGAGTGGTCATGGTCAAAAAACAAGTGATGCAAAACACAGCATTTAAGCGCACCAACAATTGTTCTACTCTTCTACACAGTCTTCCAATCCAAACAGAGCCGAATTGGTCACCTTTAGTCCCTCCCTCTGCCGAGTCTTGGCCTTGATCCGTAGTTCCTCTACAGCATGCTGATACATCCGGCCTCTGTCCGTGAGCGGGATCCCATTCAAAACCGGTGCATCCGCAAGACCCATGAAACCTCTGAAAAGCCAGTCCCCGTCCGATAGACCTGGCAGCTCGTCCAACACGGCCTCGGGGGGTCCGCTGTGGCAGAGCTGAGCCCGACAGATCATGCCGGCCTTTTGCATCACCTGCCTTGTCCGACCGGTGCGTCGCTCCGCGTAACGAGCGAGGGCAGACTTTAGAGCTTCGGGGTGGAACTGGTTATCCGGTGACGATGCTAGGACATTTTGGAGCTCATTCACCAGGATGACGGATGACTCCATGGCCTGGTTGGCACCCATGGCAGCGTTGGGGACCATCTACAGCGAGTCAGTCAACTCAGAAGTCTGCTGCTGTTGTCGCATACCTTGTGCGCTGCGTCTCCGACAATGACAGCCCTGTCCGAGCACCACGTCTCTGCCATGCCCTCCTCGAGAACAATCTTCTTGGCAACCGTCCTGTTCGCATAGATATCCCGGAACCGAATCCCGGTGTCGATCTCCAGATGGCCCACGCTCAGACACACGCCGTCGGCATCCGCGTCGTCGTATCTCGGCGCCTCGCGCAGGGCGTAGGTCCGTCCGAGATCCTCAAAGACGAACCAGAAGACGACGCCGCCTTTTCCCGTGAAGCCGAGGATGCTGGCGTGCTGTCGGTACACGGAGAAGCAGTCTCCCTCGGCGATGCCGGGCGTGGGGTGCGAGATTCCGTACACGCAGGCGAAGCTGGCGGTCATGCCTTTGATATATTAGCTAGATTCTTCGTTCTTGAACTTGGACTTGCATTCGTCAGACGCAGAGATGGACTTTCGGACCACGCTGCGAACGCCGTCGGCGCCGATGACAAGGTCGGCTGTTACACTGAACCCGTCTTCTGTGGTCACGATGGATTTCTCCTCGTCTTGTTCTACTGAGGAAATCCGAGCAGAGGTCTTGATCAACCCTTTGCCCTGCAGGTGGCCAGCCATGATCTCGAGCAGCTTCTGCCGCTCAAGGAACAATCCCCCGTATCCGATCCTAACCACCATCAGTGACCATTCCACGCCCTAGGTCGTCTACTCACTTGGAAGGATAGTACCCCAGGGCATTGGTCGAGGCAATCAGGCTTCCGTCCCCGTCGACATGGCGCCATCTCTTCAAGGCCACGCTGTTCTGCTCAATCTCGTCCAAAACACCCAGCTGCTCCAGGATACGGAGCCCGTTGGGCAGAAGCCCTATGCTTGCGCCTAGACTCGGGGCGAGGCTCTCGTGCGCTTCAAAGAGGGCGTAGCTGATGTCCATGCGCTCAAACGCCAGTGCCAGAGTCAACCCGGCGATGCCTCCGCCTACGATGGCGACTTGGTAGTGCTTCGGTGCTGCGCTGGGAGACATGATGAGCTGGTTGACTGAGGTGGTGGAATGGATGAATGAGTACAAGTATTGTCTCATGGACAAGAATTACATGTATATGGCTGACGGCGTTCAAGGTGTTCGGACTCCGAAGGATGTCGGTCAGCCTCCCGGACCCCGAAAACTCCGGACCAAATCACCATCAACAACCTGAAGGCACAAGACTTTACTAGATATAACAGACAGTCCTTGATGTAGCTTCAGCCAAAGCTTAAACCGTCAAAATCCATTTTTCAAGTCCATCTTTGACCATGCCCTCGTACAAAGAAGAAGAAACCTCCGTGCTGATCGTCGGCGGCGGTCTCTCAGGCCTGACCACCGCCGTCGCCTTGGGCACATACGGGATCCCCACCATCCTCATCGAGCGCCGTCCAGGAAACATTGACCATCCCCGCGCGGACGGATTCACACCTACCACCGTCGAAATATTCCGCTCCCTCGGATTCGCAGCCGGCTCGATCCCAGAGAAGAACCCCGGCTTCAAGCTACGCCGGGTGCGCGTCCATAGCCTGACGGGCGAGTGGTTCGAGGAGCTGGCATGGAACCCACAGAAGGAGGGCCCTGAAAAGACGTACTCTCCATACCGAGGTGCAACCACGCCGCAGGACTTGCTGGAGCCTGTTCTCGCTCAGAGAGCTATCGAACTAGGCGTTGACGTGAGATTCTCTCATGAGTTTGCGACCCTCAAACAAAACCATGAAGAGGTCGTCTGCACCGTCGACAATCGCAACGGCGCATCCTACGACATCCGCGCCAAGTACCTCGTTGCAGCTGATGGCCACCGCAGCCCCGTCCGCGAGGCCCTCGGTGTATCTCGCAGTGGCCACGGACACGTCAGCTCCGTCAAGAGCGTGCTGTTCCGGGCCCCTGACCTGGCTCCGTACTTGTCAAAGGGGGCAACGCAGTTCACCATCGATCAACCCGGTCTGAAAGCCTTCATGATTGCGTACCAAGACGGCCGGCTGGTTCTGCACCTGCCCAACAACCGAGAATACGACGACGAGGTTCTCCGGTTGCTGACCCATCAGGCAGTCGGCGTGTCTGATGTCGAGATTGAAATCATCGAGACTCGACAATGGGACATGAGTGCTCTGGTCGCTGACAAGTTCACCGTCGGGCGGACCTTTCTCATCGGAGACTCTGCCCACAGTCTGCCTCCTAATCGAGGGGGATACGGCGCGAATACTGGCATTGCCGATGCGTACAACCTCGCTTGGAAGCTCGCCCACGTTCTCAAGGGGTTGAGCACACCCGAGCTGCTGTCGACTTATGAAGCCGAGAGACTCCCCGTTGCGTGGCTGCGTCACGATCAGATCTTTGCTCGCTCCGACTTCAAGACGCTTCAGAAAGATGACGGTGGTGATCAGTGTGTTGCCGAGGCGCTGGATGATGCTGCTGTCGAGTTTGGCCAGCTGTATCGATCGCCGGGCATCATCGGAGCGGATGCCGCGTTGCCTGCAGCTCGGGTCCCTGATGAATGGGCTGGTCAACCAGGTACTCGTGCTCCTCACGTGGTGGTTGAGCAGAACGGGCGACAGCGATCTACGCTGGAACTATTTGGCAAGGGATGGGTTCTGATGTCTGCGGACAAGGCATGGCAGAGTGTGGTGGCTGAAATTGACGGTAAAGTGCCTATTGACGTGGTGTTTTCGCATGTTCAGCAAGGGGGGGAGTCTGATTCGGGGTTTCTTGAAGCGTATGGGTTGGCTGGTGATGGGTGTTCGCTGGTGCGTCCTGATGGGTATGTTGCCTGGCGGGCGGTTTCGCTCCCGGATAGGCCGGCGGAAGCACTCGAATGGGCGCTACGTACAGCAGCACTGCTGCCCAAAGCTTAGGTAGACTGGAGGAATGGGTAGGATAGGAATTGGGTTATCTAGGAAAAGGGATAAGAGTTGCTTTTTTCTATAGGGTAGGCAGTGAGAGATATCAAGACTATTACGAGCACGCTGCTACTTGACGTCTCAAGAGGTTCTGAGGTTGTGTGCATCAACAGATGGATAACAAGCCTTACCGGGGGTGGTTATCTGGTGAGAATAATAATACTGCAGATTAAACCAAAGCGCACCTGATTGCTTTGCTTCCTTCTTTACTTGTTCCAAAACACAGGTCAGCAGCTTGTTGTTGAAATTCCGGTCACAGGGTATCCATAAAACAGGGCCAACGCAAGCATGTCCCGCAACCTGACGCCGTATCCATTGGTACTCTTGCCCGTTCCGAAGGCTACGGACACGGACCCGGGGTATCGCTCTCAGGTCCGATGCCTGCGGCCGATCCGGGCCGAGCCGGAGTTCGGAATTAGACCCGGACCTATACACGTCAGCTCTGAAAGCCGGGCAAGAGGAAAGAGGCATTCATGGGGGACAAGTAGTTATTAGGCACCAGCACCCGTTACCTCTTTTATGCTACTCGCTGGCATCCCACTATCCCCTTCACCCACAATGGCCCCCGAACACGCCGAAGCCTCCACCATGGACGACCTGACCAAGAAACTGGCTGGCCAAGTCCACGCCCTGGACAAGTACCTCCGCGCCAGCGGCCACGAGCTTCCCTCGTTCGCCAGAGACACCCCGTCTGTAGTCGTGCCCAACGACGCACCAGAGTCTGTGCACTTTGCGAGAGAGCACATCATGGACTACGCCCTCCAAATATTCCAGCTTGCAGCCGGACCGAGCGACTACCTGGCGAATCTCCAGACGGGAGTAGGTTTGCAGCCAGCAGTCGAGATCCTGCTAATGTGCACCAGTACCACTACGTTGCATGCCTCCAGTGGCTCTGCACCTTCAAGATATTCGACCTCGTCCCGCTGCAAGACACCATCTCGTACGCGGAACTGGCAAAGAATGCTCAGGTTTCCGAGTCCCGCCTCAAGAGCGTTGCCCGGATGGCCATGACAAACGGGCTCTTTGTAGAGTCACCCGCCGAGCACATGGGCCACTCTGCGACTTCAGCCCTCCTGCGGACGAGCCAGAACTTTAGCGACTGGGCCATCTTCATGTGCGACATTTCGGCGCCCACGGCTGCTGGCATGGTGGAGGCTCACAGGAGGTGGCCTGACGACATTGACAAGACGCACACGGCTTACAATGTCGCGTTCGACACGGATGTCACCTTTTTCCAGCATCTCAAGCAGCTTCCTGAACGGCAGAAGCACTTTGCAGGATATATGAGGAGCGTTGCCTCCAGCCGCGGCACGCATTTAAGGCATCTTGTTAACGGATTCGACTGGGAGGGACTTGGGAAAGCTGTGGTAGTTGATGTAAGATTATTGCCATCTTTGTTGCAGTTTGCTGATTATTCAAGGTCGGGGGGTCTACTGGCCATAGCTGCGTGGCACTCGCCAACTGCTTCCCGCAGCTGGACTTTATCGTGCAGGATCTGGCATCGGTCGTCCCAGGAGGAGAGCAGCACGTCGCTTCCCTCGACGCCAGCCTGGCCCAGCGCATCAAGTTCCAGCCGCACAGCTTCTTCGACCCCCAGCCCGTCACTGGCGCAGAGGTCTATCTGCTACGGATGATTCTCCACGACTGGCCGTTTGAGGATTCTGTCCAGATCCTCAGGAACCTTGTTCCTGCTCTCAAGCACGGTTCGCGCATTCTCATCATGGACACTGTCCTGCCGGTTCCGGGGTCGATACCTGCTGCCAAGGAACGGCTGCTTCGCGTGCGAGACTTGACCATGATGCAGGTCTTCAACAGCCTCGAGCGGGGCATCGAGGATTGGAAGGCCATCTTTGCAGAGGTGCACGCGGGATTGCGGGTGGAGAGCGTGTCTCATCCTCCTGGCTCCAACTTGTCTCTGATTGAGCTTGTGCTCGGATGAGAGGTGCGGTCTGGGTTAGTAACTGTTTATATTCTATCAGGCTAGACGAGTATAAATGGAATTGTTACTTGTGACTGGAAGGCTATGATGGGTTGCTTGTTTCTATCGTGACTTGAGCTTCTTTTGGGCCATGAAGTTCAGGGATATTGAACTCTGAATTGACCATTCTGACACGGCAGCAACAGGTCTGCTTGGTATTTGAGATTGAATCTTCGGTACGGATCTAATCAAGAGGAATTACACTTCACTTTAATCTAGGCTTCTTCATTGGAAAAGGCTCATTCATCTACTAGCTAACTATACAGCCTCCCCATTTACAATGATATCCTGAACAACACCAATCGTCATTCTACGACACGTCAGCCCCAGTCATCAAGCGGCATCCGCACTCACCTGCTCCTCTTGGTATCAGCAAACTCCTCATGATCAGGCGCGATGCGCTCCTTAAAGTAAGGATCCGCCTTCATCCGCACAAAGTCCTCGACGTGGTGAAACATGATTTGGATGATTGCATCGTAATCCGCTGTATTGGCGAACTGAGGACCGGCTATCAGAGCCATCTTGCTCCGGGTCGACGACGAGTTGTGCGTCTACACATGTCAGTGGTTGGGCTCAGACGCTGAATAAACAGGAGAGGAGCTCACCATGGTCCAACGCTTGATGCCATACTGCACCATGAGATCCTGGACCAACGGGGCGTGCGTGTTGACCATGTAATCGCGATACGCCTCGTCGCTCAGACCGGGCTTCTTGAAGCCGCATATCGTCAGACAAAGAAGCTGCTCTGGAAGTGGCTGAGTCATTGTAGATGGTACGAGTTATCGGGAGAAGATGGCTGTTGGTCGGGGGTAGACTCGGGGGACTTTAAAGACACGTTACGTCGCAACAGGCAGCAATTGAATTCAGATTACAAAGGAAACGGCCCAAGGACTTCGGGACTCGTCCGGAGGTTCACTGGTAGGTTGCTTGTCAACTCGGTCCTCAGCGGGACATTCGGACCCCGTCGGTCATCTCGGCCGTCAACCCATGTCTCTGGACCGGCAAGAACCAGGACCGGACTAGCTGATAGGGAATTACTCTGGTACTGATTACACCTTGTCCACTGGACGTGATTGCTCAGCCCTGACGTGGATTATATATCCACGACACATCTCATCCTCACAGCAATCAACAGCTACCATTGTATCAACTCAGACAAAATGTCTTCAACCGACATTTACGTCCTCGGCGACCAGACGCTCCCCGTTCTGGACAATCTACAGGGACTGCTCCTGATCCGCGACAACTCCATCCTAAAGCAATTTCTCCACGAAGCCTACCAGGCTGTCAGACGAGACATCTCTGGACTGCCGACGACGGAGAGGAGTTATTTCCCGCAGACGGAGACGCTTGGGTTGGCACTCGAGGCTATCCGGCGTGGGCAGCACAGCACAGCTCTTGATAGCGCCCTCTTGTGTATCTACCAGATCGGCTACTACATCGAGCAAGTCTACAAGCACTTCAACACTGACAAAGTACTGACTGAGAAAGCTTCATCGCCAAGAGACAGATCCAGCACCCCCCGGCGTCGTCGTTCCTCGTCGGCTTCTGCACGGGATCCTTTGCCGCTGCTGCAATCGGCTGCTCACAGACAGTCTTTGATATTGTCCCCGTAGGTTGTCAGGCAGTCACTGTTGCCTTTCGTGTTGGCATCCATGTGCAGCGGAGAGCAGCACTTGTTGGCTTCCCGGGTCGCAGCAGTTGGTCGAGAGTCTTGTCTGCTACGCAAGAGGACGAAGGAGAGCAGGCAATAGCAGAGTTCTGCGCCGACACAGTGAGCACATCCAACTGGAGTATGCACTTGGAGCATTGTTGATGATGTTAGAATCTGCCTCCGTCGTCTCAGCCATACATTGGAGCCGTCGGACCAAACACACTCACAGTCAGCGGACCGCCTACCGCTCTCGACCAGCTACTGTCCCGTGGGTTCTCCGACAAAAAGGCCTTTCCGATAGCCATCTTTGGTCCTTATCACTGTTCAAGAGGATACTCGGAATCTGATCTGGACCATGCCCTGACCTCGATGCTGCAGGGGGTCCAGCATCTGGACCGGGCCGTCACGATTCCCAGCATGTCATGTGCCTCTGGGTCCATCGTGGACGAGTCTACTTACGGAGGTCTTCTGCGAGCATCGATAACCAGTGTTCTCGTACAGCAGATCCGCATTGATAAAGTGATTGAGGGATTATCCCAAATCATCTCGGACGACCTCAACGCCAGATTCATCCCGGTCAACACCCAGATAGCCCAGGGCCTAGTAACGTCCTTGGCTCGACAGGGAAAGAATGCCAAGATGGATAAGACTCCTATGATATCGACTGACCATGGCCCTCACGACTCGTCCCACATCGCCATCATCGGCTTCAGTGGTCGATTCCCCGAGGCCGACAACCTCGGAGAATTCTGGGACCTGCTCGAGAAAGGCCTGGATGTCCACAAGACGGTCCCTCCAGACCGCTTCGACGCCTCCAAGCACTACGACCCAAGCGGCCAGGGGAGAAACACCAACCGAGTCCTCAGCGGGTGCTGGCTGAAGGAGCCCGGTCTCTTCGACGCGAGGTTCTTCCGCATGTCACCCCGGGAAGCGTGCCAGGCAGACCCAGCTCAGAGACTGGCTCTTCTCACAGCGTACGAGGCCATCGAGATGGCTGGTCTGGTACCAGATCGGACGGCTTCCACGCAGAGACATCGCGTCGGCGTCTTTTACGGGACGACCAGCGACGACTGGAGAGAGGTCAACAGCGGGCAGGACATTGACACGTACTTCATCCCCGGGGGAAACAGGGCATTCATCCCCGGGAGGATCAACTACTTCTTCAAGTTCAGCGGGCCGAGCATCTCCGTCGACACCGCCTGCTCATCCAGCCTAGCAGCCATCAACCTCGCCATGACGTCTCTCCTCGAGCGGAACTGCGACACGGCCATCGCAGGGGGTACCAATGTCATGACCAACCCTGACAACTTTGCGGGTCTTGACAGAGGCCACTTTCTGTGCAGGGACGGCAACTGCAAGACGTTTGATGATGCTGCCGATGGGTACTGTCGCGCAGATGGCGTCGGCACTGTGATTCTCAAGCGTCTGCCAGATGCCATTGCCGACAGGGATCCCATCTTTGGAGTCATCCTCGGGGCGCACACCAATCACTCGGCAGAGGCGGTGTCCATCACGAGACCCCTTGCTGACGCTCAGGAGTACCTGTTCAAGAAACTCCTCAACGAGTCGGGCGTCGGGTCTCATGATGTCAGCTACATCGAGATGCATGGCACGGGGACACAGGCCGGCGATGCCGTCGAGATGAAATCCGTCATCAACACGTTTGCCAGCGACTACACCCGGAGACAGAGCCTCCACCTGGGATCTGTAAAGTCCTGCGTGGGACATGGAGAATCTGCCTCTGGTGTCACGGCGCTGATCAAGGTCCTGTTGATGATGCAGAAGAGCAGGATCCCCCCTCACTGCGGCATAAAGGGGACAATCAACCATGGGTTCCCTACGGATCTTGACCGTCGGGGCGTCAGGATTGCACTGAAAGAGACGGACTGGAGCCGACCACTCAACGGAAAGCGAAGGGCCTTTGTCAACAACTTTTCCGCAGCTGGGGGAAACACTGCACTGCTGCTCGAGGATGCTCCCGCCGAGACACGTCCCTCTGTGGAAGATCCGAGAACAAGCCATACAGTGGCCGTTTCCGCTCGTTCATCCAAGTCTCTCAAGAGGAATCTGCTCGCCCTGGCAGATTACATCGGTGACTCTACATCCAGCGAGACCCTCGCACAGCTCTCCTACACGACAACTGCTCGACGCATCCACCACAGTCACCGGGTAGCCATCTTGACGAGCGACCTCCAGCAGTTGAAAGGCTCGTTGCTCGACATTTCTGCCGGCGAGGACGTGAGACCAGTTCCAGCAAAGGAGCCAGGCATTGGGTTCCTATTCACTGGCCAGGGAGCACAGTGCACTGCCATGGGGCGTGACCTGTACCTCCGGGTGTCTTCGTTCCGATCAGATGTCTACGACTTTGACTGCATTGCGAGAACTCACGGCTTGCCATCTGTGTTGCCCCTGGTGGACGGGAGTGTTCAGATCGAGGACCTCTCTCCGACCGTCATCCAGCTGGGGACCTGCATCATCCAACTCGCACTCGCCCGGCTGTGGATCAATCTCGGTGCGAGGCCGCAGTATGTCATGGGCCACAGTCTAGGCGAGTATGCGGCCCTCGGCATAGCCGGTGCTCTCAGCATCAGCGACACCATCTATCTCTGCGGCCGTCGTGCAGCCCTCATCGAGGGCGGCTGTACCGAGGGCACGCACGGCATGGTCGCGGTCAAGGCATCAAGGGACACCCTGGCACAGATCATTGTCGAGAACCCATCCGTCCAAGTCGCATGTGTCAACGGACCTGAGGACACAGTGCTGAGCGGTCCGAATGCAGCCATCGATGCTGTCTGCCAGGGACTTGCCGGCCTTGGCCTCAAGTTCACAAAGCTGGTTGTCCCCTTCGCCTTTCACTCTTCCCAGGTTGATCCTATTCTCGACGAGCTTGAGGACATAGCTCGGCAGGTGACTTTGAGTCCCACAGTTCTACCAGTTATGTCTACACTTCTAGGGTCCGTCATCAACGCTGGGGAGGTCATCGGGCCAGAGTACTTCAGCCGACATTGCCGCGAGCCCGTCGATTTCCTGGGTGCCGTCCAAGCTGCTCAACGAGACAACATCATTCCAGCTGGCAGCATAACCATCGAGATTGGCGCCCATCCTATCCTGTCGAGGCTCATGAAGGGCATCCCCGGACCAGAGTTGCGGGCCAGTTGTCCTTCGCTCCGTCGGAATGAGGAGCCGCTCAAGACACTTGCCGAGTCCTTGACGGCTCTTCACCTGTCTGGAGTGGCTATCAACTGGGACGGCTTCCACCGTGACTTTGCGTCCTGCCAAAGAGTTCTCGATATTCCCAGCTATCGTTGGGATCTCGAGAAATTCTGGATCCAGTATCACGGTGACTGGTGCCTAACAAAGGGGTCTACCAGGGCACAAGTTGAACCACCTCTCGTGGTAGAACCACCGACGAAACTGAGCGACTCTGTTCACGAGATTGTTGAACAGTCCACTGACGAGAACCATTCTTGGATGGTGACACAGTCCGACCTCCATCATCCAGAGCTCCTTCGAGTAGCGCAGGATCATCGAGTCAACGGCCTGATTCTCTGCCCTTCTGTGAGTCGCCAGAATCTACCCTTATCACTCTGTCTGACATGCATTAGTCGCTATACGCGGATATCGCTTACACCCTGGGCAAGCTCGCCATCGAGAAGCGACAAGCAGGCCAAGAATGTGTCCCTGACGTGTGCAACATGGTTGTTGAAAAGGCCCTCATCGTGCAGCCGACAGGGCCTCAGATGCTGCGAGCGAGCCTCTCCATCGACTGGGCCTCGCGTCAAGGCAAGATGGAGTTCTACAGCGTTGACGGCAAGGGCACAAAGACGACTCTCCACGCCAGATGCGGTGTCCAACTTGAGCAGCCGCAGGTGTGGCGCGGGACATGGCTTCGCAACGGGTACCTGATCCGGAGAAGCATCGACAACCTGCTCGACGGCGTGCAAGACGGATCGACGCACAAGATCCGTCGGGGCATGGCCTACAAGCTGTTCTCGTCAGTGGTCAAGTACGGTCCGGGCTACCAGGGCATGCAGGAAGTCGTCTTTGACAGCCAAGACCTCGAAGCAACAGCAAAGGTCCGACTGCAGCCCGTGGACGGCAGATTCGCCCTCAACCCCTTCTGGTGCGACAGCTTTGGCCATGTCACGGGCTTCATGATGCACTCCAACGACGTGCTGGACCTGTCGGAGCACGCGTACATCAACCATGGGTGGCAGTTTATGCGCTGCGCAGAGACATTCTCTCCGGATGTCGAGTACAGGACATATGTCAAGATGCAGCGCGTTGGCAAGGACGACTCGGCGTATTCGGGAGACGTGTATGTCCTCAGGGAGGATGAGATTGTTGCGCTCTACGGGGGTGTCTCGTTCAACAGAGTTTCCAAGAGGGTTCTGGAGATGCTACTGCCGGCAGGGCCAAGACTGAGGGAATCACTGATGAAGAAAATTCCAGTTACGGCCTCGGACACTGTGGCTTTTGCGTCAAGACCTGTTGGCAGCAAACAACGACCCATGCCGACTTCTCCCTTTGAACAGGCACTTCAGGTCATCTGCAATGAGATCGGCGTCGACCGGTCCAGGCTTACTGAGGATGCCGAGTTCGCCAACTACGGGGTCGACTCGCTCATGTCACTGACGATCCTCGGCACATTTCGCGAATCACTCAACCTGGATGTCCCATCGTCCCTGTTCGACGATTATCCTTCGGTGAGGGCTCTAAGGGAGTACCTCTCTGCGTCAGTCGTCAGCGGGGATGAACTCGCAGACGACAGCTCAACCCCTGGTGAGACCGAGACGACAAATGCTACCACGCCTAGTCTGGGAGACGAATCCACCAAATCCCCGACTCTAGACGACGCCGAAGCTTCCATCAGTCTTCTGCTGGCTATTGTTGCGGACGAAATCGGTGTCAACACCAAGGACCTGTCAAAGACGGATGACCTGGCTGAACTCGGAGTAGACTCTCTCGTGTCGCTCACCATCCTCGGCCGAGCCCGTGAGGAACTTGACATTGATCTGCCGCAGGATCTGCTTCTGAAACACTCCAGACTTTCGGATCTCAAGGCTGCGCTGCGTGACATTCTCGGAGTCGAGGATCCAGGAAACGAAACACATCCGCCCGCTACATCGGTCATCTTACAGGGGAGAAAGAGCAGCAAGAAGTGTCTGTTTCTCTTCCCGGATGGCTCTGGCTCGTCCACATCCTACATGGGCCTGCCGACAATCTCGTCCAACCTATGTGTCTATGGTCTGGACTGCCCCTACGTCCGAAACCCACAGGACCTCAAGTGCGGCCTTCAGGACCTCACCTCTTCGTACCTTGCAGAGATCCGTCGTCGTCAGCCAAAAGGTCCATACAACCTCGCTGGCTGGTCAGCAGGGGGGATAGCCGCCTACGATGCCGCACAGGAACTCGTCCGTCAAGGAGAGACAGTCGAACATCTCATCTTGCTTGACTCTCCGAACCCGATCGGCCTTGAAAAGCTTCCTCCGCGGTTCTACAAGTTTCTCGAAGGCGCAGGTGTCTTTGGAACTGGAAAAGGCCAGAGCGCTCCAAAGTGGCTGATCCAGCACTTTCTGGCTTTCATCGACGCTCTGGACAAGTACAAACCCGTCGCCTTCTCCCCGAGGGGTGCTGTCCCCAAGACTACTCTGATTTGGGCAAAGGACGGGGTTTGCAACAAGCCGACGGATGCGAGACCGGTGCCGCAGGACGACGATCCGAGGGAAATGACGTGGCTGTTGGAGAATAGGATGGATCTGGGGCCAAATGGGTGGGATCAGCTCTTGGGACGGGAGAATATTGACATTGCGTGTGTGCAGGGGGCAAATCACTTTTCAATGGTTAGGGAGCCGGGAGCAGCTAGACTTGTCGAGATTATTCGGGACGCTCTAGAAGGGTGAATGGCGGATGGTCATGGAAATTTGAAGATTTATTTAGTATAGACTGATTAGTAGATTTGACTTGTTTATATGGATCTACTCGTTGATGTGAATCCTTCTGGTCCTTTCTTCTATAGTTCTCACACGCACACGCACTTCCCTTATTCTAGGCTCACCCAGAGACCACCGAATATTACCTCAAGAGCTTCTTGAGACTCTCCCTCAGGACATCCATTCCCTCATCCCATCCTGGCTCGGCCCTGTCTCCAAAATCGCACCCGTATCTATTATTCTCATCCATCATGGCCGTCATGGCGAGCATCCCGTAGGCCCTAGAGGCAAGACGATTCTCGACCCCCTTGTCAGTATCTTCATCCCACATCCTCTTCGCCTCCTTTACATGCTCATCCAACGGGACATCGACAATACTCCAGTCATCCTGACTAATATCCTGGATAATAGAAACAAGGTCGTTCGTCGATACCGTATGACTAGCAAAGTATGCCGGTCGGTTGTGGAAGTTCTTGGGATCCTTGAGAACTGCAACTAGTGCCCGCCCAGCTAGTGCACGCCTGCTTATACTGACCCTCTGGTTTCCGCTGCCGTAGCGAGTAATAGCGCGGTTCTCCTTATTAATCCAGAAGAACCCCTTTTCAACAAACAAGTCATACCAGGGGCCCACGATGATGGCCGTCCAAGAGATTCGTCCCTCAGACGCTTCGATAAAAGCCTCAAGTTCTGCCTTTGCCTCGAGCTTCTTATCAAACAAGAGCACCTCGTGGATATTGGGGTTGAACGTGTCCCCACTGAAGTCGGGGGTGATGAGGTGCTGGACACCAGCGTCGAGGGCAGCTTGCAGGATCGGCGTCTGATGGATAGAGGCAGCAGGGTTGAATGCTTCGACTAAGGCGTCTTGGCCCTTGAGAGCAGTGGCCAAAGAGACAGTATCGGCATACCCAGCTGTCTTGACCGACACCTGGGCTGGAAGAGCCGAGGATGCCTGGCTGCCGGGTCGAGTGATGCAGGTGACGTGGAAGCCGCTCTCGATAAGCGCAGGGATGAGTTCTCTCCCAAGAGATCCTGTACCCTGTTTCTGTGAGCTTAGAATAGATCGACACTCAGGGCATCTACGTACTCCGAGGATAGCGACGTTCTGGATGGAAGACATATTCGGCGTGGAAAGGAGTAGCGGTGGAAGGTAGGAATATTTAATGTCGATATTAGGAGATGAGGTGCGAAGAGTGTTGTTTCAATGTTGGTTGTCACTTGATTTATACGGGCGAGTCTCTTCCCAGGACAGGCTCGTATGCCACTAGTTCAATGGCGGAATAGTTGGTTCAGATGCATCGGCCGCCCCCCTGTCATCACATCTAGATTCCGCTTGACATGTCATGCAATTTGTCAGCAGCATCCAGGACCGACCATGACTTCTTAAGTACGTCGCATCGGCTAATCAAGCGTCGGCCGATGCATGAGTAAACATCTTCTGCATCCGACATGGATATTGACATTCAGCTCGTTGAGAAGGCATCGCAAGCATGCGCCAGGTGCCGCAAGCGCAAGCAGGGGTGTGACCGGGTGCTACCGGCCTGTTCTCGATGCGCCTCGTACGTTCTTCGTCTGGGCTACAAGAATAGGGAGCTGACAACACAATAGCAAGTTGAGATATTGCGACTATGTATCCCCGTTGTCCGAGCCACATAATGGGCGGATATGTCCGACCACAAACCCGGTGTTATACGTGACCTCGGGCCCCAGGTGCCGCGACCTGACGCAGGATGGCCAGTTCGAGCTTATTCGGTCGATTCTAGGCCACGGTGCAACGGATCCCCCCACGAATGTCGGATTCGGGAAGCAGGTAGACACCATCCTGGGAGAGTATCGTGTGACAGCCCATGATCTCCTCGAAAGCTACGCTTCATCCATCCACGACTGGTTCCCTCTTCTCGATCTAGGCCAAGTTCGACTCGAGTCTCGGAAGCACTCGGAAACCTCTGCCCAGACAAGTTTCTCTCTGCTGTGGCTGGCAATTCTCCTCATCACAGAAAACCCCTGTGACCAAACCCAGCCTCCCCAGAAGAGTCGGCTGTATATCACCATCCGGTCAATCAGCGCCGCCTTACAAACTCAAGTGACGCCTAATCTTTCCATGCTTCAGACTGCAGCAATAATCTCGCTATATGAGTGTGTCCATGGGATGCCCCAGAATGCCCATCTCACGCTGAGCTCTGCTGTTGCCATGGCGGCGCTGGTGGTGGACAGCAACAAATGTGACCCCCTGCATTGGAAACTGGCACTCCTGATTCTAGACAGGTAAAGCAATCTGCCCTTGACGAGAAAATTGGCACTTACGGCATGTAGACTCATCGTGCTTTCGACAACAGGAGACCCCATGCCACCGCTGTGCACCTCAATAGGGTCCCTGTTCAGCTACGTTGAACATCGACTCCTCACTTGGAGGCAGATGTCGTCCCCTTTGCTAGAATACTGTGCTGATGAAAAGTCCATTGCTATTATCCGGGCAGTTTTATCAGCCGGAAGAGTCCTTGAATACGTCTATAGGTCACGAACTAACCTAGCAATCGACGACCAAGAGTACTATCAACTAGAAGATGAGATCAACAGTCTCGCTGATTCCTTTATTCGACACGCTGGAGGCCATACGTGGTCATTCTGCGGCCCAATCATCATGACGTTGGAGTAAGTGATGGCTTCACCTGGAGAAGTGAATCAAAGATTAACTCTGATGACTCAGTTGCATGGTGCTGCTGCATCAGGAACAATCTCGAAAGACTCAGGCACCGCCAGGTTCTCGCTGCGACTTGGCCCTACAGACGTCCCGTCGCCTGGCGTGGGATACATGCCGGGCACCTATAGAGTCCATCAGGAGCGCCGCGGTCTTTTACAGGTCGTCTTTCATCAGCATGTGCTGTGCTTTCCGCGCTGCGATAGCTGTGCTCGAAAGTGCAGCGGAGCCGTTGCCGCGCGATGAGATCCAGGCTCTGCTGCCAGCGCTCGATCGCTTCAGCCAGAGGTGGGCAGTAGGAGGTGAGATTCCTGGTCTTGGAAAGTGATTATTCAGCTAATGGCTCTAAAGGAGAGTACCTACGTCGAATCAAGTATATCGTGGCCGAGTATAAAAGTCCCAGATAAGGAATAGTATATATCTTAAACTCGTCACTTTAAACTACTGCAGAAGACACCGGGCCTCTGTCGAGTTGGGCATATACTTGTTCTATTCCTGCTATTAATACAACAAACATAGCAGCTATTTCCAATCTAAATGAACCACCAGCCTCTCTTCCACTTCCCCTATTAACGAGAACAGGTTGAGCATCCATCTTAATACAGCATAGATAGAAGACCTCAGTCTTAGTAGAGGTTGCCCTTTACTTACTTTTTCTATTACATTTGTTTCTCTTCTCCTACTGGTTTATGCCAGCTCGTTCAGAAACCCCGACCTAAACCCTCACGGCCTTGTCACAGAACGCGATCTCGGTAATGATGGTGCTATCAATCTTTCCAAACGGGCAATCACCTATAAGGCGGCCCGTCAGAAAGGTCACAAGCTGCATTATCTCATGGCCATGTCCCGACAAGAGGCCCAGGCAGCTAACAAAGGTGTCTCGCTCGAGTCCCCAGCCTACTTGCAACAGTAGGGGATAGAAGAGGAACAAGGCTAGGACCCGGAAGCGGAGGATGAGGATATACCCTACTACCGCAATTACTTAGACGCAGCATTCAGCGGCCTCGGCATCACTAAGAAAACCATCGATGTGTTTTAGACTCACACTTCAGAGGGGCGCTTGTGGGACGATCCACTTAAACCCTTTGAAGGAGATAAGACGGAAATCGGGGTAAGTCTTGCTCCATCTTGTTCATAAATCAAAATTAAGCCATATCACGATGAGCAGTGCTAACTTAAAGCCATGTTAACAGCCCTCGGCGGCATACTTTGCCAACGGCTTTGTTTTGAACCCTAGTGTAATAATCGCAGACAACAACCTCGCAGTCAAGCCCGCGATGGACCAATGGTATGGGAATTGGGATGGAACGGACCCCATGACGCACATACGCCAAGTAAGTCTTGTCTTGAACGGCAATCCAAAGATATCTGTCCGATTTTGCAGATACTAATCACGAGTATCAGTGGAGTGGCGGAGCATGGATGCAATGGGTGAGTTAATATGAGTTTCTTTCCTCTCAAACCGCATGCTAGATACATAGTATTCCAGTCGACAAAACCCTTTGCCGCTCACAACGCCTTGAAAGCAATACCGAAGTTGTTAACCTCCTGGCTTGGGCAATTCTAGACAAAAACCTGCGACCATAATGGCGGCGATATCACCAGTCTCAAGTACATCATTCGTTCGCGCATCACCAACGCAGACACTCTCGCCATCCTCTTCCAGGCGCTTCTCAGCAAGTTCGGCGGAAACCCAACCATCGGCAAGTGGTCCAACCGCTTGACACTTGACGTGGAGAATGATCCGGACGAGTTCCATGCTGTGCTCGGCAGCCCCAATGGTGCAGGATCAGCATACATACTCATTAACCACAAGGGAAAGCTGGGGATAAGGACCGTCAACAAGATTGATATTTTTGTCTCCAACATTCCATACACAGTCATCGGGACTAGCATTGGCGATGATCAGAAGGAGGCAAAGATCATGCTCTTGTTCTCTGTGTCCACCTTGTAATCGGCTTAGACTTGCTAGATAGTATGCTTGAGCGTTATGCCGTCATTGCTTCGTCGATACTATACTGGGTTTATTGGATTCGTTCTTAGTGAAAAATGTGTTATCGCGACTGCTGGTGAAGTACTATCTAGGCTGCATACAGTAGGTCAGTGGACATAATAAACCCCGCGCCCTAGCTT
>JABFEP010000490.1:0-36508 GCA_013618265.1 Fusarium albidum
GTAGAGAAAGATACGACTCTCGCCTTCAGTCCCTGACCAGCACCACAGTCTTCCCAGCTCTCAACTCCCTCGAGAAGAACATCCCCTTCCCCGCAGACCGCCCAGAACCCCTCTCACGGATAAGCTCCCCCGCACCCACCGTCACATTGAGAAGACTCCCCAGCCTGCTCGTAACAGAAGCCTCGACAAACGCACCATCCTCCCACCTGGCATCCACCACAAACCCCCCACGAGCAACCAGCCCCTTGAACGAGCCAGACTCTGAAGAAGGCATCAGCGCCGGGAGGATGCGCAGGACCCCGTTGTGGCTCTGCAGGAGGGACTCGGCGATGGCTGCGCAGCCGCCAAAGTTACCGTCGATCTGGAACCCCGCGGGGGGACCGCCGTCGAGGAGGCTGTTGTGGGTGAGGTTGAGAAGCAGGTTGGTCATGTCGGATTCTACGCGGTCGCCTTGACCGAGGCGGGCGCGGAGGGCGGCCAACCAGGCTGTGGCCCAGCCCATGTTGCCGGCTTTATGTCTGACAGGATTAGCAGACGGTTCGTCAGAGGATGTTCTACTCACGATGCACGTCTGTCTACCAACGCTGCAGAAGCGTTCCAGATCTTGGGGTCGTCGGGTGTGATTTCAGATCCGGGGAATAGCCCATAAAGGGGCGACAGGTGGCGATGGCCTGGGTCGCTCTCGACAAAGTCCTCGATCCATTCCATCAGAGCTCCAGTCGTAGGAGACGTCTTTAAAGGGGGAAGTTGCTTCTTCAGTGATCCTGCAGTCTTGACGAGGCCGCCCTGGCCCTTGCCCAGAACGCGTGCTGCCTCGGCAAAGTTTGAGAACAGCTCACGCAGGATCGAGTTGTCCATGGTCGAACCGATGGTCATAGCACCGCTCACACTGCCGTTCTTGTAGCTCGCCTCTGGAGATACAGACGGGTTAGTCACCTTGTAGCCGTTGTAGTCCGTCAAAAAGTCTGCGTAGAACTGCACCGCGTCGTGGAACAGGTAGTAATACTTGTTCAGGAACTTCTTGTCGCCCGTGTACAAGTAGTGCTCGTACACGTGCTGCAGCAGCCATGCGTGGCCCATGGCCCAGTAACTTCCCTGTGCGTAAATATCCTGGGGGGCAGAGTCCCCCCAGATGTCGGTGTTGTGATGTGCCACCCAGCCACGCGCGTTGTACATCTTCCTCGCTATGACTTTGCCCGTCTTGTGCATCACCTCCATGTGGGAGAAGAGAGGTTCCGTAAGTTCAGCCAGGTCTGCTGGCTAGTCAGCAGATGGACCATGCAGCTACGGGGGAACTCACTTGTTACTTCAGCGGGCCAGTAGTTCATCTGGATGTTGATGTTGATGGTGTACTTGGACCCCCATGCGGGATCGAGCGCGTTGTTCCAGATTCCTTGAAGATTCGCCGGCAGCGTTCCAGGCCTCGAGGACGAAATAAGAAGATAACGTCCAAACTGAAAGTACAGAGCTAAAAGTTCCGGGTCGAACCGGCCCCCGCTCAGGGCCTGGCGTCTCTCGCCTGTGGCCATGGCCTTTTGCTCGCCACTCGAGGAGCCAAGGTCTAGACTAACACGCTCGTAGAGGCCCTGGTAGTCCGACACATGGTCATCTCTGATACCCGAGTAAGATGCGGATATGGCGTTTTTGAGCGTCTTACGGACGGCAGACAGAGGATTAGACTCCCTGACACTTGTTCGCATGTCAATGTATATCCATGCCTCGTCGGCTTTGGCAATGACGATCTGGTCGCCAATCTGACGCCTGGAGCCACCTTTGGTTTGAACCCGAGCACCAAAGACTGCCTCCAGCTGGTTCGAGTTGAACGCCGAGATGATGGTGTCGCCGTTCTCAGCATAGGCCTTTTCAGTAAATCGGTTCTGCTGGTTAGAAGGTCGCTGGAACTTGATGTAGAAGTTGAGGGATGCTGCTTTCGAAGCCGTGAGATGAACAGCCATGACGTCTGCAGGCTTGCTGACCAGGTACTCTCGTTTGTAAGTGATGCCTCCAGCTTTGTAATACACGCCAGCAGTTCCGTCACCAAGTTCAAGCCATCTCTCGTAGCTGGACGCCAAGCCCTGGTTCTGGAAGATTATCTGAAAGTCCCCTCCGGGTTGGTACATGCGCATACTTGAGGGGACCCCAGAGAGACCTAGGTTGGCCTCAAACGTGGCAGCGGCGACTTGTCCGTTTGCCAGGAGGGACTGCACCTTGGTCAAGGTTTCTTGTGCATCTGGGTTCAGGCGGTCGAGGGCGGTGCCGGACCAGAACGAGTCTTCGTTGATGTAAACCACGTCGGAGGCTGCCGTGCCCTTGACCATTCCGCCGAGTCTGCCATTTCCAATAGGAAGCGAGTCGTTCCAGAGGGTGGCAGGGGAGGTGTACCAGAGTCGTTCGGGGTTGTCTTGAGAGTTTGGAGCGTCAAAGGTCTGGCATGTAGCCAGAGACAGCAACAGTCCTGTAAACACGAGGCTCTTCATCTTGAGCAATAGGAGTTGCATCTTGCTTGTGTCAACTTGTAATATTCATAGATAAGACGAATATTATATAAGGGAGCCCAGCCCCTTTTAGGCGGCTAGAGGAGACATTATCATCATGAGGTTCTCGTGTCAGTTGAGCTCCGACGACCACACCTTTAGGAGGATTCGCGCCCTTGCAAGGGATAGAATGTGGAGAAAATTACCCGAAGGAATCACCCTCGTCCTTGCCAAGGCAAAAGCACCCGTTTCGTGGAATAATTGACGCTGCTCTTTTTAGATATGATCGCCGATGTCGCATGAGACTTGATTAACTTAGGCTAATTAGCAGAACCGATGTGTCTGGGGAAATGCGGAGATGTGGAAGCGAGTGTATGTACTTGCTCATAACGATTGATGCTTATGGCTCTTCGATGAGGGCAAATGGGACGATGAGGGGCTGCGGGCTTAAATACAGATCAAAGGCTAGCATCGTTGTGATAACCCAAACCTGCTTATACCTGTGAGACAGCCGCAATGATTCGTACATGGCCTTTAGTTGTTCTCCTCGGCCTCGTTGCTGTATCCTCTGGCTCGTCGGTATACCATCAGTGTCAGACCGTTGACCCGAAGCGTCCTCTCCACGGCTGCCCCCGTGGCACACTCTTCGTCAGCAGCACAAGCCCCAAGGCAGACTTCAGGTCCATCCAGGATGCAGTCCTTTCACTTCCACAGGATACCTCCCCAAGAGTTATCTTGATCGGTGCGGGCAACTACACCGAGCAGATCAACGTCACTCGTCCAGGCCCTCTGACCTTACTGGGCGAGACACACGGCCCAAGGCGTCTCGACAATGCTGATATCAGCAAAGAAGGCCCATCCAAGAACAAGGTCCATGTTTTCTGGAACGCAGCCAACGGTAATGGCAAGTACGTCGATAATCTTCTTACCAGCGTGCTTGTCGTGGGCCCAACCTACGAGGCTACCTTGACGGGTAGTGGTCCAACAGGGTATCCTGTGCCGGCCGACACGCCCTTTGGCTGCTCGGATTTCAGGGCATACAATATCGATTTCAGAAATGACTTTGCTCCGCGGAGTAGTGGTCCTGCGCACGCTCTCGCAGTGGCATATGCCAATGCTGGATTTTACTCCTGTGGCTTCTACAGCTACCAAGATACAGTTCGTTCCCCTATCTACATGATCCATCAGCTCTTGGTTAACAGTCTTAGGTCTTTGCAGGGAAACTTGGAAATGTGTTCATGCATGACAGCATAGTCGCTGGTCAGACAGACTTTCTTTACGGTTTCGGCACCCTCTTTATCGAAAAGTCGACTCTTCTTATGCGTGGCTGCGGTGGTGGCATCACAGCTTGGAAGGGCACAAACACCACCTTTGCCAACAAATACGGCGTCTACATCTCGCAGTCTAGGACCATCGCCTCAAACGACACCGTAGCCACCGATCTCAAGGGCCGGTGCTCTCTCGGACGCCCATGGAACGCTCTGCATCGCTCGGTCTACATGGATACCTACTTGGACGGCACTGTCCTACCCGCTGGATACACGCCATGGGCCGGCCAGCCAAACGGCAACTTTGGCATCAATACTACAATGGCGGTGTATCGAACGTACGGGCCTGGAAATGATGGGACGAAGCAGGAGGAGAGCAGCGTGACGACCATCTTTACTCGGTCGCAGGCCAGGCCGTATCTCAGACCGAGAAACGTGTTTATGGACCGGGATGGTCGACAGCCCTATGTGTCTTGGATTGACTCGAAACGGGGGAGTTGAGCCCAAGAGTTGTAGGTCATTGTCGACATCAGCGTTGGAATATACAGGCGAGGTGGTGACTTGGATGGATTTGATCTGGAGCAATACCTTAGGATAAGCCCTGTTCTAGTTGGGATGTATCACATGGTTGTCTCTGGTTGATTCTACTGATAATGTTGCTTAATACTGTCAATGTGTGTCAATTGTCTGTGAGAATCCCGGTTGGCGTCCTCTTGGCTCTTGAGGCGTGCCCTTTGGATAGCTTTGCTCTCATTTGGCCATCTCGATGGCAACCATACTCCAAATACGAATCCAATTACCCTCGAGAACATAGCATCAACAAAGGCAAGTCATCTCCTCTAAAGACCCCAGCTATGAGACGGACCGCAAAGTCTTGATCAGGGAGGATGACAGTCATTAATCATCATTCTCAGCCGGCTCCCCCGCAACCTACCCGTCTACCCGCACTAACGCATCATGATGATACGACTTCTCCCCGGATTCAGCCCCTCCATCATGGACCCCTGGAGTTACCCCGCACGACAGTCGCCGGCCTCCAGCCTGCCTCGGCTCGGGCAACCAGTAACAGCGCCTCTATTCCTCTAAGCCATCGATCGACTACTCTCTGGAGTGCTAGGCCGCGGTTGCCTGTGATGCCATTGAGGCGATAAAACATCGCTGGCCTCGACCCGACCCACTAGGCCAGACCCCAATATCTTGGCTGCTATACGAACCGCTATCCTTGATCTTGCCTCAGAGAATACTCGCCATGGCCGAGACCCAAAACGGAAATGGCGACGGCAACATTGACGCCGTGGCCATGGGCTCCAGGGACGGAGTCCAACTGATGCCCTCGTTTGATGATCCTCACAAGGAACGCGCCCATCTCAAGGGCAGGCTTGCGCTTGCATTCCGCATCTTTGCCCAAAAGGGGTTCGATGAGGGGTATGTACTGGATATGAATTCAACCATCTTCTCTATATCCATTGCTGATCTATCTATCTAGTGTAGCCGGTCACATCACCGTCAGAGTATGCATCGCTAAATCCCCAACAAGAGCCCTACATACTAACCACCTAAAAGGATCCTGTCGAGCCCTCCACGTTCTGGGTCAACCCCTTTGGAGTTGCATGGCCCACGCTCAAGGCTTCAGACCTTATCCGCGTCAACGGCCAAGGCGAGATAGTCGATGGCGGTCCCGTAAAGCTCCTGAACAAAGCCGGTCAGTTCCTCCCAGCTTTGCTTCAAATCTCTGGTATTCGTAATCTCACACAGCATAGCATACATGATTCATCACGCCGTCCACGAGGCTCGCCCAGACGTCAACTGCGTCGCCCACTCGCACTCCGTCTACGGAAGAGCATTCTCGACACTCGGTCGACCACTCGACATCATCACCCAGGATTCCTGCGCATTCCACAACGACATTGTCCTCTACAAGTCATTCGGGGGCATCGTCCTTGACGCCGACGAGGCCTCCAACATCGCCAAGGGCCTAGGGAACAAGAAGGCTGCCATCCTGGCGAATCACGGCCTGCTGACCTGCGGCAAGACGGTCGAGAGCACTGTGTTTTGGTTCATGAGCCTGGAGACGTGCTGCCGCGTTCAGCTCCTCGCCGATGCTGCTGCGGCGGGTAGAGGCGGCCAGGTTGTAAAGGTCAATGATCAAGAGGCGGAGTATACATACAAGACGGTTGGAACGGAGCTTGCAGGCTGGTTCTCTGCAAAGCCGACCTTTTTTGCGATAGAGAGGGAGAGCAACGGGGATCATTTGGGATGAGCTTGCTGGTATATAGCATGAAGTTTTAGTATTGCTACGGCTTCTTCCCATTGCTGAAGCAGGATCGTTAGCAGAGATCTCAGTGTCAAGTCAGAATCAAGCATGGGCGTCAGTGGATAGGCGGAGGGAGTAGATGCCAATGTGGAGAAACTACTGGTCCACACGGATAAGTTACCACCCCCTCTTTCCACCCCGCACCCGCCACCTCATACATCCCGAAATACACAATCAGCATCAGGCGCTCGAGAAGACACACTTAAGTTGAAGCATCTGATCACAATGGCCTCGACCCCGCTACATCTTCTCACGGCCCACGAGGCCCTCCCTCGCCTTCGGAATGGCACACTGACGGCCAAAGCGTATGCCCAGGCGCTTCTTGACCGAGTCCATGCCCGCGACGATGCCGTCAAGGCGTGGGCATTCATAGACCCTAAACTGGTCATGGAACAAGCAAGGGCCCTGGATAAGGTTCCCGTTCAAGAAAGGGGTCCGCTTCACGGGTTGCCGGTTGGAATCAAGGACATCATCTCCACCAAGGGTATGTCCGAGTCTGGTTGACCATGGTCAGTGCTAAGTAGGGCTTTGGTCCAGATATGCCGACAGAGTATAATTCGACAATCTACAAGGGGTCCTTTCCTCGAGTTGACGCATCATCCGTCATGATACTCCGTCACGCTGGGGCTCTCATCTTTGGTAACGACTTTATTAAATCAGACCTGGAAAGCCGTTAACTCCAGCAGGAAAAACAACCACCACCGAATTCGCAGCCACCATGGTCGGACCCAAGACCATCAACCCGAATTCCTCCTCCGTCATCCACACCCCTGGAGGATCATCGTCCGGTTCGGGCGCCGCTGTCGGCGATGCACAGGTTCCTCTCGCCCTCGCAACGCAGACAGCCGGGTCCGTGATCCGCCCAGCGAGCTTCAACGGGATCTACGGACTAAAGCCCACATGGGGTACAGTCTCGAGTGGAGGACAGAGGGTGCACTCTACGCTACTCGACACGCTGGGTTGGTTCGGCCGCTCTGTTGCTGATCTGGCGATTCTCGCCCGTGTTTTTGGTCTGACAGACGACGAGCCGAGCACTTTCAACGGCATACGGGGAGCAAAGTTCGCAATCTGCAAAACTGACAATTGGCCACTCGTCGGCCAAGGGACAAAGAAGGCTCTAGATAAAGCAGTGGCGCTTCTGAGCAGTCATGGCGCGACTGTTGACGAGTTATCTCTTCCCTCCTCCTTTGGACGACTCCCAGAGTGGCATCGCACGCTGACGCAGACTGACGGGCGTGTGGCCTTTCTCCCCGAACGCCTTGTAGCCAAGGGAGAGCTGCATGAGACATTGACTGCTTTTGTCGACGAGCCCCAGTTCTCCAGGAATCAGCAGCTTGCTGCCCAAGATGGGATTGCAGCCCTGAGACCTGAATGGGATGCCATAGCTTCCGAATATGATGCTGTGCTGACGGCGAGCGTTGTTGATGAGGCGCCCGAGGGACTTGGGCACACCGGGAATCCTGTATTTTGCGCCATTTGGACGGTGAGTTTTGTTCCCTCAGGCAGACGGCTTTCAGAGCTGTTGAGGCAATTACTGACTCGAATCAGGCGCTACATGCTCCTGTTGTCAATATTCCTGGTTTCCAGGGATCGAAAGGCATGCCCATCGGCGTGTCACTGGTCACGTCGAGATATCGGGATCTTCATCTCCTCAAGGTGGCGGAGGAAGTAGGGAACATTTTCGAGTCAGAGGGTGGCTGGCAGCGGACATTGTCGTGAAAGAGGTCGAAGATAGTCGAACCATAGTATTTACACTTGCTGTTGACCCATTGAGACATTATTGGTGGTAATGTATTCTTGAATATCTTTTTCATGCATTCTGGCAATTCCTCACGATAAACATTGCCAAATTTGATAGGCTGTCTCGGACTCTAGGGCAAGCGATTTGCCATCCACCGCTGAACCTGAGCGCCAGCGAGCAGGGGTGTGATCCTTCGCTTCGTTTGCTGACAACAGGTCAACCCCCAAAATGGCAGTGGCCGAAGGAAGCCTTGCTGCGCCACCAGGCACGAACAAAAAACCTGACACTTGCAAAAATCTCACGTGGCCTCACCTCCCCTCGACCTGAAAGAACTATCTAATATCGCCTGTCCGACGAAAATGGCCGGGCTCACCGTCCTATACGCCGCTCTCCTCCTCCTCTGGGCGGCTCCCGCGATCGCCAGGGACCCCCGCCAAGCACGGGCAGGACCTGATGTTTATGCCGCACACGGCTGCTACGGATCACTCCCCGCGACTGCAGAACGGGGACCAGTCGACCATGTCAGCTCGGAGCGGTGTCTTGCTCGCTGCAGGATAGACAAGAAGCCTGTGGCGATGACGCACAGGTTTTGGTGCTACTGCGCAGACACGTACCCGGCGCGCGAGTCGCTGCTGCGTGATGACCGGTGCGACTTTCCATGTGCTGGGTTTTCCGCCGAGGCGTGTGGAGGATTACATGCCTATAGCGTTTACAACACGGGCGAGACCATACACGTTGACTACGACGACGAGTCCAGCACGGCTTCTGGTTCCCCTTCGACTTCGACGACTATCCCGAATCTTGAGGAGCCCAACTCGTGCCCGTCTCGCTCGGTCTTGTTGATCATCAACGATGCTGCCGTTGAGGTCACTGTGGCGGCTGCTGGCTGGGCCGACAAGATCCATTCCTTATTCAACAGATGGACTAGTCGCCCAGAGGACCGGGTGAAACGGCCCCGCGTCATGGAGGATCTGGAGTCGTCGGAAGAATCGCTGGATCTCTAGGATGGGAGTTTCGAAGGATTTAAAGCCGTCAAGGGACCTACCCAGATGCTAGGTCACTGGCACAAGTCGATATCATGACCAGAATGACGGGTATAGCCTGTGTTGGCTGTTTCGAGCAGGGCAGAGAACGGGAAGTAACTGCCGCTCTGTCTAAACACGAGGGACCTTCCTTCATCCATTCTATAGATTTTTCTACTTTACATCTACGGCCTATCATCATTAAATCTCCATAAAGCCCCCACTTTGCCATCCAACTTCCGCATTTCTCTGGTCGCCTTCGGAGGTAATGTGATATCTATTGTATCGACCAGCGATTTGTATTAACTCTCGAGCCGGACTGCTTCAACTTGTTATACTTTCGACGACGAAAAGGAACTGAACATCCCAAATATCAAACCTGTCAACATTGCGCTTCAGGCCACTCCAGCGTATGCCAACCTCGCCACCACCCCAGCGGCAATGTCACGCCCCTTCTCAGCAGTCCGCACACTCTCTCCCAGCTCCCTTGCCCTCTCACACATGGCAATACTCGCCTCCCCCCCATCCAAAGCCTTCAGCATAGCCCTGGTAAGTTCCTCGGCGGTCCAATCCGGGCTCGAATCCCGACACGCCCACACCCCGACCCCGATCGTCTCTGCAAGTCCAGCATGCGTGTAACAATCTGCCCACTGCGGCAGGATGATATGGGGGATACCGGCGCTGTAAAAGAAAGTGAGACTTGTGAGCTTGTTGGGAATGAAAGTTGCTTACTATACTGCTTCCTGGTAGCAGTTTGCTCCACCGTGGTGAACCGATGCCACGATGTGTCCTGACTCGAGCAGTGAGGCGGGATCAGCCGTGAGCCACTTGGGCATGTGCAGACGGCCGCTGTCGACGTGGGCTTTCACGGGCGAGAGAAAGTCGTCTGAGAAGGCGCCGTATTTCTTGAACTTCCAGAGGAACTGCAGGTTTGTCCTCTTCATGACCTCTGCGATGGCCATCACCATCATTGTTGCCTGCTTTTCCGTCCACTAGCAAGGGTCAGGACTAAGGGATAAGACTTGGACAGCTAGCTTACGATGATGGAGCTACCGAGGTTGATCAGGACGGTCGGTGCCCTCTTCAGCCAGTCAACCAGCTCGGGGTCCTGTTCAGCAGCTGGTGCCCCAGAAATCACGATGGGTCCCGTTGTGGTGACGTTTGGCGGAACGACATCTACCGGGATGGAGGCGTCCTCTGTTGTCATGCTGACCCACGGGACGTCTGGGCGGTAGATGGCGAAGTAGTTGATTGGGTCCTTGATTCCATGCTCCCGAAGGATCTTTCTTTTAGATATGAGGTCCGGGGTCATGACCACGCTGTATATAAAGCGGAGATTAAGATAGATATTCTCTGGAATGTGTCGCCAAGGAACAGGAAACGAGAAGCCGGATCCAACTCTGTAGTGGTCAGCTTGGATGCCTGACGAGGACAGGCCACATACGCTGGATACTTCCAGAACATGGCACCATATGGCTGGTGCCCCATGAAGGTGTCGACCAAGGGATTAGGCGTGATTATAGTGTGCTGCCTGTTCTTGTCCCGCGTCGCATCCATACCAGGCCGGAACAAAGTCTCCAGAACCACCACCGCAGGATCAACCTCATCAATGACGGTGTTGAGCTGCTCGTAGATGTCCAGGTGGTCCTCCACGGACCAGGGCGACAGCCACACCTGCATGTCCTTGCAGAGGTGGCCGATGCCAGCAGCACCCGGCGGGTGAGCAATGTTGGCGAGCTCCTTGCCCACCATGGCGGCCGAGTCAGAGTATGAAGGACCGCGAAGTTCATGGAATATGACATCTCGAGCCTCGGGGATCTTTTTGCGCGCAAAAGCGGATGCTCTTGCCAGACTGCTCTTGATCCGGGGGAACGAGGCAAAGTGAACCTCTATGTCCGGATAGCCTTCCATCAACGCCGAAGCCGTGGCCACATGGACATTTGATAGGCCGGGCTCTGCATTGACCACGAACAAGGCCGTTTTGTTCCTCCCCCGGACATAGGGGGGGTGTTGAGGAGGTTCGTTTTGGGATAGGAGGAGCGACAACGCTGCGACTAGCACGGTGCCTAGGAGTAGCCGCTTGAACATGCTGGCGGTAGGAAAACTTGGGTGATTTGATATGGAAGAAAGGGGAGAAAAGTTCAAGGTGAGACGAAGAAATAGAGTCTGATGAGCGTCAGCATTGACACCGCTTTCGGCATGGTCAGCGTGACCCATCGGATGGACCAGTGTCAGGGAACAGGGGTTATGGTCCCTATATTAAGACCAAGCTTTAAAGGAACTTGTTTTCTGGCTGGTTATAGCCGGTTTATTCACAGAGTACCCAAGATAAGAACGAGGCTTCAGTACCGGCTTCTATCTATGAGTCTAGCTGAGCACTCCTGCCGCTCAGCAATCTTGCGGTAATTTCCATGCCAACATCAAGACGGCTTGGTCACTTCCTCGTGTCGTTGGCTCGTCGATTCCATGACGGGATAATAATTATGGCACGCCTCGTCATCACACGTATCCGGCGCTCCGTCGTTGATATCATGATGATAGCTCTCCCTGGCCAGGGCATGGAGCCAATCGTGACCTGGGCCGGTCCCAGGGCCGTTCCAATCCGTGAGGCGAAGCAGCCGCTTATAGACAAACTCGATACACATGACGCAGGCATTCTGGCCGGCACAGCTGTAGTGGGGCCACGCCTTCAGATCCATGATTAGGTGTCTTCTTGACACCATTCGATGAGGCTCCGTGTCAATAGGTTGATGAGTGTCTGTCTCCTGCCGAGTGTCTGCCTCTGTGTTTGAGCCTGGTTTGTCAAAGTGGACACAGCGGCAGCCGTTTGCCTCGATAAAACACTCCATTTCCGGGACATGTCCGGACTGCTGGGGAGGAAAGAGATACCTGGCGCAGTTCTGGCGTAATGCCGCTACTGCTTCTCGTAGGTCTCCTGCGTATACCCTCCCAGACGTGTCTTTGGCGATGGGGCCGGTGCGCGCCGTGAATTCAAGAAGGAGAAAATAAGGCTTGCCGTCTCTGTAGAAAAATTTTGCTGTCGGCCAAGGCTCATCCCAGTCAAGCGGGCCGTGGCAGGACTGGAGGTGGCTAGGATCGCGACAGACCTTGAGGATGGTACTCTGAGATACTGTCGATACTGGACTCTTTTCTGCGCAAGCTTCCATCTCTGCCCAGGTGATGACCTCGTGGTCGCAGAGGCGTAAATATCCCTGGCGGCCGATACAGATTCTCTTGTCCACGTCCTCGGTTCGTTGACCGGGCGAGAAAGCAGCCGCTGGATGCTGGACCCGGCAGCCAGAGCAGTAGAACCAGTCCCATACATCCCGAGGCGCAAACTTGCAGCATGGCATCGGTGCTTCTTCTTCCCTTGCTCTCAATACCGCCTTGATTCGACATGATAGGCAGAACCGATCTGATCTTGTGAGGGCGCATATGCTTCGTCGCAGAGAGGCGCGTCGTTCTGCGGTGGGTATGGCGTCGTCGAAGCAGCTTTCCTTTTCGATATAGTAACGCAAGGTTGATCCACAGAAAGAGTAGGACTGTTTTCCATACATGGAGAACGGATTTTCTCGGAATAGGCGGTGATTGGTGAGTTGCCGAAGGCGGCCAGATACCTGGCGCACACAGAAGAAAGAGGCATCGTCTTCTTGAACATTCTCGAGTACCAGCAGGAGCACCTCGCTGGGGAGACGGTAGAGGGGGCTCTGGGTCCAGTTATAGGTACAGGAAGCCACCAACGGGTCGAGCGTCTGTTCGAGCACCGAGAGCTTGGCTTGGACATCTCTGCGCCATTGTTGATACTCGAGTCGCCTGTACTTTGAGATGTTTTCACGTAAAGGCTCGCCAAAAGTGGACAACAGACCTCGAGATCAAGTTAGCTGAGATAAACATGTCGGTATGGGTTCTGAGTATTACCGTGCACGAGGGAATAGAGTAGATGGAGCAGGCTTTCGAGGAGCCAGCTGAGAATGGCCATGCCGAGGTAAATGGGATAGAGAATGACCCTCAACACCAATACGAATTCACCAAGAGTGACAGAGCAGGCAGTCAGTCTTATGCCCTGTGAGGCAAAATATCTCTCGGAGTGCGATCTGAAGATGCTAATTTATCCTATCCCGTCAAAGGCAGATTGCTTCCACGATATTAAAAAACACAGTTTTTCATCTCCAATTCGGTATTGAAACCCAATACCAACACAGACTCGGGTGCATCAGTCTAAGTTTTCACTCGATGCAGCTGGGAAACTTTGTAGGCAACTGTGTCGACATTGGCCCGGGACGTTATTGATCAGGTAAAGAAAGTGGTCTTTATCATCGGGAAGCTCATCATCATGTTCTTCATAGAGGAGGCCATCTACTTCCGCAGTGACGGATTGAGAGTGAAGCTTTGATGGCCATCAGTCGACAGGGGGAAACACAGAGAAAGGACCACAACCGACTGTCCCGTCGAGCTATAGGTGCTAAATTATTCTCTCCTGTTAAGGGCAGATTGCTTTCATAGTATAAAAAGAACATAGTTTTCCCCCTCTAATTCGGTATTCAAACCCAATACCAACACAGGAGCCCGTCAATCTTCACCAAATTCTCCTCTTTGGGATGGATTATCAATCCGATATCTGAGGCCGTGCCTCCTCCGCCGCTGGGATGCATGAAATGAACGTCAACCAAGGGAGCAGCCTGATAAGGTGGTGCTCCGATATTGTACGCGATCTGACATCCAAGTACAAAGTACTGTCCCAACCCTAACAGGCCCATGGAATGATTGAACCACTTTGACTCCTGGTTCATGCATTGTCACGCCATCGCCCCCCGAGTCACGAGGTATCGCGCTCGACTCGCGGTCGAGCCAAGGCCCGTCAGACGAGCCAGTCCCTCGGTAGACGCGTAGAGGGGATCATGCCACTGCATAATGGCGAGGGTTCGGCGTTGTGCCGCCGGGGTAGGTCGTCACAATCAGCTCAGGGTCAACCAATGCGCGCGACAGATTAATAATGCTGCTAGAATGTAAACAAAGACCCTGGAGAATAAAAAGGGGTTCTGAAGCAGTAATTCGACAGTTTTCACACACACCCCCTTTGAAATCCAAATCTCATCACAATGCCTTCTGCCAAGCACGAGAACCTCCGCCTCGTCAACGAGTACCTGGCCAAGGGGTCTTGGAGAGGTTCCGAGAATGCAAACTCGACCTACTCCCACCAGGGGCTGATGCAGTATGTCTCTACCCACATCATCTCCCAGTACTGGCTGGACAACATCTACACGGACGAGATCCGCGACCACGTGGACCAGAACCGGTTCCACATCCACGACCTTGGTTTTCTGAGCGCCTACTGCTCCGGGTGGAGCATCGAGGACGTTCTCATCCAGGGCTTCGGCGGCGTCGACAACAAGATCCAGTGCCGACCGCCAAAGCACCTCAACACGGCCCTCAACCAGCTGGTCAACTTCCTGTTCACCCTCCAGGGGGAGCTCGCCGGTGCGCAGGCCCTCTCCAGCTTCGACACGTACCTCGCGCCCTTTATCCGGCACGACAAGCTCTCGTACACGGACGTCTTCAAGTGCGTGCAGAGCTTCGTCTACTCGCTCAACGTGCCCACGCGGAGCGGCTTCCAAGCCCCGTTTACAAACATCTCGCTGGACCTGATATGCCCGAGCCGTCTCGGCGACCAGTCCGTCATCATAGGGGGGGAACTCCACGCGGCGTGGGTCTACAAGGACTTTCAGCTGGAGATGGACATGATCAACAAGGCGTTTGCAGAGGTGATGATCCAGGGGGATGGGAACGGAAATATCTTTTCCTTCCCGATTCCTACCTACAACCTCTGGGAGGGCATCGATTGGGATTCCCCCCGCTGGAAGTCCATCTGGCAGATGACTGCAAAGTACGGCGTTCCCTACTTTGCCAACTTTATCAACAGCGATCTGGACCCGGAGGACTTTCGGTCCATGTGCTGTCGGCTCCGCCTTGACCTGAGCAAGCTCCACTGCAGAGTAGGGGGCCAGTACGGAGCCAGTCCCCTGACGGGTTCCATAGGGGTCGTCACTGTCAACTTGCCCAATCTGGCCTACCGCTCCAACGGCTCTAGAGAAACATTCTTTGCTTTACTCTCGGATACTCTGAGAGTAGCCAAGGACTCTCTCGAGATCAAGCGGAGGATGGTGGATGAGAATTCTTCCTTGTACCCCTACGCGGCGCACTATCTCTCCGCAACCAAGCACCGCACCGGGTCACACTGGACGAACCACTTCAGCACCATTGGCGTCAACGGCATGAACGAAGCCCTGGTAGGTTTATTCGGACAAGGCATCGCCACCAACAAGGGCTTCGCCATGGAGATTCTCAACTTTATCAAAAGCCGACTTCAAGAGTTCCAGAGCGAGACCGGCAACCTGTACAACCTCGAGGCCAGCCCCGCAGAGAGCACCTGCTATAAACTCGCCCGACAAGACAAGATGCTGTTCCCCAACCGCTGCGACATCCCAACGTTCTACACAAACTCGACGATGCTCCCCGTGGACACGACAGAGGATCTGTTCGAGGCCCTGGACCACCAGGAGGACCTGCAGTGCGCGTACACGGGGGGCACCGTCTTCCACGCCTTCCTGGGTGAGCGGCTACCGAGCTGGAAGCTGGCTCGGGACCTGGTCAGGATCCTGACTGCTCGCTTTCGCGTCCCGTACTTGACCCTCACGCCCACGTTCAGCATCTGTCCGACGCACGGATACCTCGACGGCGAGCAGCCGGTGTGTTCTGTCTGCGGCAACGAGTGTCTCGTGTACTCGCGCATAGTAGGCTACTTCCGTCCCACGCGCGACTGGAACAGGGGAAAGGCTGCTGAGTTCGTGGCCCGCAAGACGTACAAGTACATCGGGGCTCCTTCTTCGGACGGCAGCACCGGACTGCGGGATCTAGAGCGTCAGATTGCCGAGATGGTCGACCTTCCTGTGGCGGGGTACATCCAAAGCACTCTGAGTGATTACCCGGGGAAGATGCAGGCGGCAATCATGTTCACCTCGGGATGTAATCTGTCTTGTCCGTGGTGCCACAACGGTCCTCTAGTCAGGGGAGAGCGCGACGGGGTGACGAGTCTAGATGTTTTCCGCCACATCACTTCCACATCGCACAGGTCCCTCGTCATATCTGGTGGAGAACCTACCATGCATAAAGGTCTGGTTCCCTTCCTCAGGATTCTCAAGAACGGGGGTGTAAGCGTCAAGCTTGACTCCAACGGGACGGCGCCTGATGTCCTGCGACAGGTCTTCAAGGAGAAGCTCGTCGACTTTGTGGCCATGGATATCAAGGGTGCTCTGGACAACTACAAGAAGGTGGCTGGTCGAAAGGTGGACCCAAGTGTACTTCAGGAGAGCATCGATCTCATCAAGGGGAGCGGAGTAAGGTACGACTTCAGGACAACGGTTGTGCCGACGCTTGTCGACATGGAGGATATTTTCGAGGCGAAGAGGTTGGCAGGTGGCAAGTTGACGATTCAGCGCTTCAGAAAGGGCGAGACAAACTTGCATAGGAGGTTTAGGGATTGTCAAGAACACACAGAGGACGAGTTCAACACGTTGGTGGATAAGGTTTCTAAGATGCAGGTTTGACCTGGGGTGTCTTTAAGTTTAGTTGTCAATTTGGTCCTCCTTGTTCTCCTGGGCTAGCTCCTTCAGCACCACCAGAGCCTCCTCCTGTCTTCCCGCCGGCACGAATAAATGATCATGGAAATATCCACTGACGGGATTCACGCCCATCCCCCTCTCAGCCAGTCGTGTGGCAATGACAGCCATGAAGCCAACCGCGTCTAGACTCGAGTGCACATCCAGGGTGATCATTCTCGAGGGGAACGCATAGTCTAGCCCCCGCGCCGTCGCATGCTCCTGCTTCATGATGACAGTGATGCCTTCGGATTCTTGGAATATCATCTGCGTCTCGGACAGGGGGGGGATTGTGGCTGATGGTGGGAGAGTGACGAATACAAAGGTCGATGGGTGGAGAACAGTTGTCAGAGTTGCGAGGAGCTTCTGCAGCGAGGTTTCGCCGGTTGAGGACATGGTTCGTGTTGTCGAGAAGGTTTGGTAATGTATTGAAGAGTATCTCGAGGTGGTGGTGGTATACCTAAGTAATAAAGCCCCGTGCATGGACCTCACGCCCTCTGACTGACATGCCCCACCCTTTACAGTTTTCTAATCATAATCTTCTTTGTAGGATCAGGGCTCATCTATCACCGTTGTTAACCAAGTCCAAAGATATGAGATGGAGACCAACCTGTGAACTGATGCGGATATTCTCATGCCTATCCATCACACCATCCGGATTCCTCACCTCGTAGTGCAGCAAGAGATTAGCCATAATCATCTTGATCTCGTTAGCGGCAAAGAACCTCCCCGGACACGCATGACGGCCATAGCCAAACGTCAAGCTGGATTCGCTGACGCTCACAAACTGGCTGTTGGCGACGGTCTGGGCTGCTTTCACGCCGGATCCCTGCTCGCCCTTTTCCTGGCGGAGCTTGTAGAAGCGGAAGGGGTCAAACACGTGGGCGTTTTCAAAGATGGTGTCGTCGGCGGCGATGCTCCCTGATGGGACTTCGACGATGACGCCGGCGGGGATGACTTGGCCGTTGGAAAGGGTGAATGGCTTGAGGACCTTGCGTCGGAAGGAGGCTGAAAAGTTAGCGATAAATTACATCGAGTGCTAGGGAACTTACCAGCTCCGAGAGGAAAATACCGCATCGTCTCCTTAAGAAAGCTATCCAGCTTCTTCATGTTTTGCAGAGCAGAACTCGTAAACTCTCCGCCGCTCTCAGCTACAGCCTGTCGAACATCTTCTTGAAGCTCAGGCACCAGCTGGGGCATGGCAGCAAGAGTATACAGCCTAGAGTCCTCAGTATACTTGTGAAGTCCGCGTCATCGAGACTTACGCATTAGTAGTCGTCAGGGTAGTGGTGTGGATGGCAGCCATGCTGACGCCGAGCTGCAGCTTGGCCAGCTCCTTGTCGCTGTAGTCTCTGTATTTGGACTGAGAATTGATTATCCACTGCAACATGTCGTCGGGCTGTTCTGCGTTGGGATCCTTCAGCGCCTCCCGACGGGCTGTTACGATTGGTCGCAAGAATGCATCGGCCTCCTCGATCCTCTGCTTCACCTTCTTGATGGACGGAAGGCGGGGGGCCATCAGGGGACGAAGCCACAGCGGCACGAGGCCAACCTTGTTGACAGAGATCATGACGTCGACAGTATAATTGATGGCAGCGTCGAGGTATCTCTCGTTGTGGCAGAGCTCGGGACCGATAAAGATCCTTCCGGAGACGATGGCCACGATGCGGAGCAGCTTCTTGTTGATGTTGACCTCTTCCCATTCTCCCGACTGGGGAAGCTCCAATGCCATGGCGTCAACCACCTCGGTGGCGATGATCGGGTTCAGCCTCACTTTCAAGCGTGAGTGAAGTCTCTCAAGTAAAGTAGTGCATCTGATACTCACCCAGTGCGGGCGTGAGCTTGCTTTTGATGGTGTGCGGCATTGCGGGTGCGTCAGTCTCCATCAGAGTGTACTTGGCTTGCAGAGACTATAGCAGTGAGCTCAAGGAAACAAGCGCTGCAGGTTCTAACTCGTACCTCGCTTGCGGCCTGGCTGAAGCTCAAGACGTCGTCTGGTAGCTTTTTGAGCTCGGGGAGGTACTTGGGACCGACCACGACGCTTTCCGATCCTGCAGCAGTCAGTGTGCTGAAGTCACTATCGAGTCGAGGTCTTACTGCAGACGGTGGTGAGGCGGAAAATGCCATCCTTGAACTGAGGGAACACAAGTCAGTTTCAACTTTAGGGAAGAGCAGTAGAGATGTTGAGGTCGTTGTCAATGATGGGATAAAACAGCCTTCTTCCGTCGTGGAAGCAATGCCGTCAAGGTTCATAGACCACCAACCTTGCTGTATCCCTCCGCGTAGAGATCCCATGCACCACCCGATGCGTACTGTTTCCTCCTAGCTTCCTTGCCTCCCGCACCAACAACAGGGACGCCCGCGAGCGGGTCGGCGCTGAAGAGAAGCTGCAAAAGCCATGCAGCTAAGATGACGACGAGGCCGGCCCCAAGAAGCGGAAGCCTAGACGCCGCTTCGTCCAGAACGCTGTCGTATACGGTACGTGCCATGACGAGGTTATCAAGAAGTGTGACAACAAAGCAGTTGAACGACGCAAAAAGACATGCAGTGATGGTTTTATATGCTTGCGGGTTTGATGTCAAACAACGGCGCGGGTGATCAACTCGGCAACTGATCGACCAGGTAATTAATGCAGGGACAGCACACGTACAGTATCACTCGCATGTGTAACGCCCATGGCGCCATCCGCATGCACGGACACGCCTCGGATCTCGCTCGAATACGCGGGTTCCCTCGCTTTCGTAGATCGTTTCTTGTCCTCGGGTGCTTCGACCACTCCGCAAGCCCGCTACTCCCTGCAAAGATGCCTCGGCAATTCATATACGTTTCAACTTGATCCTGCCGACACCCGAACAGAGGATGCGATGCGAGGTCTTCGCTAGATGAGCAGTTTCGGAGGGTTGCAGCTCCTTCAAAGACGGGACCTAAAGTTTCTAGAGGACTGCCATCGTTGATGCACTGCTGAGAGGAGCCCCCCGTTGCAGTGGCACACTATGTCGCACACGGCACTCTACTCTTCCCATCAGCCCGCAGCATGCCGTGCGCAACGTGAAACGGGATTCCAGAAGAGCGTTTGCTCTGGTTTGTCACCGGAGCGTCGGACGGGACGGAGGTTGCGCGTGCTACAAGCCCGAAAGTTACTGTATTTGACTTTGCAACTGGTTTACTTAAAGATCTAACAAGTGCCTTTCTGGGAGTTCTGCATCCGAGTGCCGTAAGTTTATCTTCGAGACGCTTCAGAACCCCTTGTACACGGCCTGCTTCAACAGTCCCATATCCCAGTTTTCAAGATGCAGATATTCAACCCAAAGCACAAGAGACCATTGCAGGTGGTGCAGGTGGTGGTGATTGCAGTGGTCTTCATCCTGGTATGCGTGCGCCTCGGCAAGGCCACATCAGCGTTTGACGTCCTCGCTCTTCTCATGGTACGTTTTCCCCGTCTTACATCCATTCCATTCAAGCCAACCTTTGATCAACAGGCCCTCACGTCGTCCCTCCTCATCTCGTATCAGCTCGCGACCCAAAACATCGTCAGATTCCGCCACTGGGGCAGCTCCAAGGTCTACTTCTTCATCAACGTGTCGGAGACGGTCTTGTGGACAATTGTCATGATCATCGGCGCCGCGACGAACATGAAAAAGTGCATTGCTGGGTCCGACAAGGGCACCAGCAGCTGCCATGTCTTTCTTGCCCTCTCGGGCATGGCGGGCATCATCTCGTGAGTCTACCCTCCAGCGTGGCTCTATCGTCCTCTGACTCCCGAAAAGCCAGATAACTGGTTATAATATGGTTCTGTACTGGCGAGACTGGCGTTCCTCGCGCCGCCAGTTCGACGACCAGACCGCAGCTGTTGGACTGCCCGACACGGAAAACGATTCGATCCAGTATCTCCGTCCTGCGGTCCCGGCGAGCCGAGTCAGTACCAAGGACTCGAATTCCACAGGAAGTGTCCAACAGACCAAGAGATGGCCCTCGGTAGAGGAGCAATCCATCGGCGAGAGTAGCCAGCAGCCACGGAGTGTTCTTTCACGAGACCCTTTTCAACCTCAACCCCCGGATTCTATATACTAACTGCATGCCATCTACCTAGATGGTTCAGGTTACACTAGACTTTTGATACGACTGAGTTTCTGGCCATTTCAGGTGACGGAGATGTTCATGGCACGTTTGCTGGGACAATGGGAAGGAACATGAACGGATGAAGACTGGTCGCTTGCATCAGCTACTATAATACACGAGCACGGCAAGGCATCTTTATTCAGTCTTGGGAAGTATAATGTGAGCTGGGACAGAGTCATAATAGGACTGAGAAATCTCGTCTGGCACAGTCGATGAAATATGCGGAAGAGAGGGCATATCTCGGATGCGTTATATGTAGCAGTAGACTCTAATAGCAACGCTTCCTTACAAGAAAACAACCTTGCGTCGAAGAACTTGAAGAGAAACTGCAATTTTCCCTGTGAGACAATCCGGTCCTTGAACTCGGCCAACTAATAGGCCACATGCAGTCATCATCTCACTCCTCAGAGGCGGAGGCTCCTCTACGTCACCATCTGCGTCCGTCACGCTCATTCTTCGACGTAGACTCTTGGTTATCGTTCATCCTTTTTCCTCGCTCCTAACCGTTGTACCTCTTAGACTGGACTATGGCGAGCAAGGGCCTTGACCAGGCCTATTTGTGAGAGTCAGTCCCTATCTATGCTAGTTCCCGGCCCTGTCTCTTGTATCGTAAATGTCTAAACGGTACACAGTTTCTACAGCGCAGTCCTCAAGGTTGTTTCAAGACTCATTGCGACTTGCTCTATCCGCTATTCCCCCTATTCTCTTTACCCAACAGCGTCATAGGGGTAGAGTCAGATATCATCCAGCTCGCATTGTGAGCTAGCAAAATACCATCCCACTCGATAGAAGGTTCAGGTTGGCCAGGGACTATATTTCCAGGAGAGCAAAGGCCCTTGGTAGTAGTGCTAAAGAAGGCTCTGGCGATATAAGAGTGCCAATTTGCCCCGTCAAGGGCCTGGCAGGTTCCTTCCACGATGCAAATTCCGAGGCTCGGCACTCATTGGGCGGTCTATCCTCATGGCTCTGGTGATTTTTGGCGAATCGGGGGATTCATACCCCTGAATAGAATGGCGCCAATGCCAGTGGTGATAACTCCTTCGACTGCTCTAGATACTCCCGACAGTCTAGAAAGCAAGGTCTCAAAGCCCTCTGCGTCCCATGATTGCTCCTTTCCACCCAAGACAAGCTCGGCATCAATCAGCCCAGACACGAGAACAGTGACATCGGCTTCATATGTCCGTCATCCCCTTAATAAACCATCGTTCCGTCCCATATACCCCACATCACCTCCTCGATGCCTCCACATGCTACATACCCCACACGGCCAGATCACTTCCGTCCGGGCCGTCCCACATGCCACATCCAAGTACTGTTCTCGCCATGGGCCGACTAGCCGAGTGAGAGCTCGGTGCCATGACGGGGCGGTCATGAACGTACGCAAGCGAAAGGCCACCATACACCCTATACGTTCATATATTCCTCGTATACGTCGAGGCGTGATGCCTGTCCATGGTGGGCATGATCTCTAAGCCGACCGCGCTTTTACTGCGTCCTTGTCTCGATTGACTTTATCCTGAAACTCTACCCTTCCACCCAAGTATACCAACAATCCACCAGCAGCATGAAGGTCAGTGTCTATTTCAGGTCCTCACTCGCCCAACTTTGCTCACGCTGTAAGCCAGGTCATAATTGTCGGCGCTGGTCCTTGTGGCCTGCTCCTCGCCCTGCTCCTGCGACAGCGAGGTATCCATGTCCAGGTCCTCGAAGCCTCGAACAAGCTGGACGACCAGCCGCGTGCCTGTCACTACAGCGCCCCCGCAAAGTTCGAACTCTCCCGCGCCGGTGTTCTCGAACAGATAGCCTCCGAGGGCTTCTATCCCGCCGACATCGCCTGGCGTAAGAAAGACGGGTCCGTCATTGTGCAGATGGATCACAGCAACGAACCTACGTCGAGCCTGCACCGCATAGTTGTCCTGAACCTCGGTAGGGTGATTGAGATACTCTATGATAAGGCCGTTGCGCAGGATGGCATCGAGGTCCTCATGGAGTACAGAGTGACTAGCGCGGTAGGGCAGTCCGACGATCAGGCATGGGTCGACGTCGTCATTCCCACGGGCGAGACTGGGCGGTTCGAAGCCGACTACATCATCGGCTGTGACGGCGCGAACAGTCAGGTCCGTCGAGGGTTGTTTGGGGAGCAAGAGTTCCCAGGCTGGTCGTGGCATCAGCAGATAATTGCTACCAACGCAAGTCGACAAGATTGATCTTCCCAGGCCCATCTCTGACAACCCGTTGCAGGTCTATTATCCGTTTGAAAAGTTTGGCTACGGCGACGCTAGCTTCATAGTCGACCAGAACGACTGGTACATGGCCGCCAAGATATCAGAGGATGGCTTGTGGCGTGTGACGTACGGCGACACTCCCGGGTTGGCGAAAGACGAGTACGAGCAGCGACTTCCGATGCGCTACAAGGAGATGCTGCCTGGCGCTCCAGATCCTGGCGACTACACTGTCACCAATATCGGCCCCTACAAGATGCACCAGAGGCTAGCCAAGAGCCTGAGAGTCGGCAGGTTTCTGCTCGCGGGGGACGCGGGCCATCTCTGCAACCCATTTGGTGGTCTTGGGTTGACCGGCGGTATCGCCGACGTTGGTTGTCTCGCGGATGCCCTTTCCGGTATTCACTTGGGCCGCGCCGACGATAGCATCCTCGACGAGTACTCGCGGATGCGATCCGAGAAGTACAGAACCATCGTGGATCCTATTTCTACAGCCAACTTTAAGCGGCTGTGGGCAAAGGACCCGGAAACCACAATTGCCGAGGACGAGTTCTTCCAACTTGTTAGAAAAGCTGCCGGGGATGAAGCACTGAAGAAAGAGCTCCGAGAGGTGCGTGTCCCGTGTCGTTGGATATTTCGCCGCTTATCCGCTGACGTGCAATAGTCTGCAATGTCCCTGACCCATGACATGACTGAGTTTTACCGCAAGAGTGATGGGAGAGACCAGCGACATGTGTTTTCGGCTGGCGTCAGGAAGTATCCAGTGGACACAGCTCATTAGAGAGTCTCTGCAGCAGTTGATGAGCCAACGGCACGGCACAACTCTGGACAGGAAGCTGGAGAGGATGAAGAGAGACGCCGGTGCTCCGCGCAGTGAGAAGTACGCAAGGTGGAATGGACACCGCTGTGATGATATCGGATGTACTGTTCCGCAAGCTCTACAAGATCGGCGTTGATGTTACGCCCAATACCACGATCGGCAGAACGCATGACATGGCCTCGTCGCGACAAAACAGGGGAGCAGGATCTAAAGGCCCCACGTTGGGCACCTACTGTCCCGAGCTCACCAGATCTGTTCCGGCGCGGAGATCCCGTTTAGACTCGCAATGGCACTCGCTGGTGGTGCATGTGGGGAGATCTGGTTAAGTACCGATGCTGCTAACCTCCCCCTCTTCTCTATGTGAGCTAGAACTGCAGCCGGCACCATGACCACCTACGCAAGCGCCTCCGACGAACAACTCCGCCATCTGGACGGCAAGACCGTCTTGATCGTTGGCGCGGCAACCGGCATCGGGCGCGCCGCCGTGGACATTGCACTCAGTGGGTGAAGCCTGCCCTGCTAGTGATTAATACTCAGACAAGTGACTGACATGTCCCTGCAGAGCACGGTGCCAACATCGTCCTCGGCGACTGGGCAGAGGGTGACCTGCCCTCGATCCTCGAACCCGTTAAAGAGCGCGCGTTGTTCAAGAAATGCGATGCTTCCAACTGGGACCACGTCTTGGACCTCTTCACCGAGGCTCACGCCCGCTTCGGCGTGATCCACTGCGTCCTGTCCAACGCGGGCATCAGCACGGGCGAGTCCCTCCTCGACGAACACTACGACCCCGAAACCGGAAGGCTGCTACCTCCCAGCCTGTCCTCCATCAAGGTCAACCTCATCGGCCAGATCTACGTGACGCGGTGCGCGCTCTTCTTCTTCGCCAAGACGCCCCAGATCCAGTGCCAGCTTGTCATGACGTCGTCAGCGGGAGCCTTCTTCCCGGCGCCGCCGATATATCTCTACTGTGCCGCAAAGGCGGGTGTGCTGGCTCTCATGCGGGGTCTGCGCTCGGAAACCCCAAAGAAGAACGTCACGATCAATGTCGTTGCGCCCTGGCTGACTGTCACGCCCCTGGCCAATCCTGCGTGGCTTGCGGCCTGGAAGCTACCCGCTAATTCACCCGAGGGGGTGGCGAGGGCGCTGTTTCTGCCGGTTGTGAGGCCGGATGTGAACGGCAAGGCCTTCTTCGTTTCTGGGGACGAGGTGGTCGAGTTGGAGGATACGCTTCATGAGGCGGAGCCGATGTGGATGGGGGATAAGCTGTGTCGTGACGTTCGTGAAGGGCAAGATGTTCTGATAGCAATGAACAAATAGCAGACAGATGGATATGCAGTTTGCTGTGTATTTGGCATTGGGTATCATGCCTGTGACTATTCTATTGTGAGGTGCCAATGTGGGGGCGGGTGAGGACTCGACCGGTATTTAATATCTTGTGCTGCACCCCAGGTCAAACCTCTCGAGAAACAACAATCTCTCGTCTTTACCATTTTTTACTTTACATGTCGCTCCCGCTATCATGACATCCACTGTGCCAACTCAGACATACCTTGATCCCGAATTTGAGCGGGCGCACCAAGCAACTTTTGCATCCCACAAAGGGGCGTCCATCAAGCCTGTGCTCCCTCCAGGAGTCCAGCAAGAAGACTTTGACCGAGCTCTCAAGGACTTTGCGGCAGCTGCCGGTGATCAACACGTATTCTTCCGCGATGCTCTGGCGCATTACATCGATCCATACGATATCTACGAGACGGATGCATCGAAGCGAAAGGTCCCAAGCGCGGCTGTCTGGTGAGTCGGACTTTTGTCGGTGCAACGGGGTGGTTTCTAACATAGAATAGCCCCGGATCTGTGGACGAGCTTCGAGGGGTACTCCAAGTGTCCAACAAGTATGGCATCCCGCTGTGGACGTTTTCCAGGGGCAAGAATCTAGGGTGAGTATCCCCATGGCATGCCATCATCGTCGTTGCTCATGGGTGGTCATCGGACAGTTATGGCGGGCCAGCTCCGCGTTTGAATGGCTCGGTCGCGCTGGACCTTCATCGAATGAACAAGATCATAGAGGTCAACGACGAGCACGGCTATGCTATGGTTGAGCCGGGAGTCACCTTCCAAGAACTCTACCAGTACTGCGTTGATCATGACAAGAAGGTCTGGCCCAGCACGGCTTCGCTAGGGTGGGGAAGCGTCACAGGAAATGTAAGCATGGTTGTATCTCCCGGTTGTTGGAATACATTGCTAATCTGCTGATAGACGCTGGATCGCGGGACCGGCTTTGGCCAAAACTCGAACCATCACCAATGCATCGCTGGCCTAGAGGTCATGCTCGCCGACGGCGATATCGTGCGCACCGGACAATACGGCATCTCCAACTCCCCGTCGGCATTTCTCTCCAAGTTAACCTTTGGTCCGTCCATCGAGGGTTTATTCCTGCAGAGCAATCTAGGCATCGTCACCAAAATGAGCATCTGGCTGGCCCCACGTCCAGACGCCTTCATCTCCTGCACTTTCAGCGTGCCAGAAGAGGACGACCTGGGTGTCCTTGTCGACGCGTTTGGAGAGATGCGCCGCAGCGGACTCATCCAGAATGTCGTCTGGGTCAACAACTTTATAGAAAGACTGTGCCTCCGCGGCCGTCGGAGCGACATGTGGAGCGGCAAGGGGCCTATCCCCGATTGGCGACTCAAGGAACTCCAGAGGAAGTTTGACGAGGGTTTCTGGACTGCGAAATGGGGTCTTTATGGACCAAAGGAGGTGGGCGAGGCCCAACTGTCCGTCATAAGGACCAAGTTACGCCAAGCCGTTCCACAGGGGACCTTGGATGGAACTCTCTATGCCTCTGAACCAGGCAAGCCTCTCGACGCAAAGTCCATTCCTCCTGGGCATGGTCTCCTGCTAGTAGGAGTCCCCTCTCTGTTTAGTCTATCGCTCATGGACTGGGCTATCCCTGCGAGCAGCGGCAAGGCCGCCCACGGAGACTATGCGCCGGTGATTCCGTCCTCGGGCAAGGCCATGCTGGACTGGACGCGGACCTGCAAGCCCATCTACGCGGCTGCCGGAATCGACTACATGGCTGACTTCTTCATGCACGAACGCCATGTGATCTTTACGAGCATGTACGCGTACGACCAGCAAAACATCCAGGACTGCAAGAATGTCGAGCAGCTGCACTCGGGTCTGCACGAGGCGTCCAAGAATAGGGGCTATGGCATGTATCGCGCACATGTGCACCACATGGGTAAGGTTCTGCATTTGGAGGCTAGTCAGCGAGAGCTGACCGTGACGTCTAGATATGATTGCTGACTTGAACGACTTTAATAATCATGCTTACAAGCGGTTCGTCGAGAAGATCAAGGCAAGTGACGACTATCGCCCTCTTGGGGGGGGATGTAGCTAACATCAGCCAAGGATGCTATCGACCCGAATGGGATCCTGGCTCCAGGAAAGCAAGGAATCTGGCCAAAGAAGTATAGGCATTTTGCAAATTAGGGTGCCCTGTCATGGGATTCTTGACGGCACTCTGGACGGTCAAGGAGTGGCGGGAGTCTACCCCTGAATCAAGCCTCCTGAATGAGGGCTTCAACATGCAGAAGAAATACACGCAGAAATGTCCCATCGAACCCACGACAACTGACTGGGTTGTTTAGCGTTCCGGAACCTGTTAATTGCCATGTCGTCTGTCGATCCGAGCTGCACGAACCCATCATAACTGCCCCTGATAAGAATTTGCAGTATTGGCGTTGATGAGCCAGCAAGAAATCACCCACGGTTAAACCTTTCTTCAAAGTCATGTTCAAAACCTAACCTCTTCCCTGCTCCTTCAGCTTGGCCGCTTTATGAGCTCTCGTGAGCTTCTTCTTCCAACCAAAGCACTGCGAACACGCTGCGAGAGACGCCAAAGTTAGCACTGGCCAAAATAGCTGTGCGTCAGGGGTAGACTATACATACAAGCGCTGTCATGCTCTGTGCAGCAATACACACCATCGTTGTCCTTCTCAACACTGGGGCACGAGATGGGATCGCGCTCAACCGACTCGAACTAGATGGGAAAGACTCGTCAATATGCCCTGGGATGGGGAATAGAAACAGCTTACACCATAGTATCCGTCGTTTTCCTCGCGTAAATCGCATTCGCAATCTTCACACTAGGCGTTGCGTCAGTTTGAGGGTCGAGAACTCTTGGACTTGCAGCTTGTCGGGGATTCACTGACTACTTCTTTCAGATGTTGACTGCAAAATTCCATATCATTAATCTCCACAGTTGAAGCCATTGTTGGCCACAGTGGTGACGAGCGATCAGGGAGCTGGTAGGGGGGACGAGGTACGAGGAAGACGTAATTGGATGGCTCGGTTCCGACTTCTGGTGTCAAGACAAGCACTTCAACTAGAAGTTCGTGGGCGTGTATCAACCAAGAACGTGAAGAAGGACGAAAGCTGGAAGAGAACGGGGAAGATGGCAAGTTCTTAAGGCTATCAGAAGCGGGGGAACCCAGACATCAGTCCATTTTCACACGTACGTCAGAGGCTGCAGTTGAGCCAGTATCAAGGCAGTACACGAGACAGGTATGGATGCTCGCATCCGATCTTGGCGGTGGCGTATGATGCTCACTGTCTTGCTCCTTGTGACCTTGTCTACCTTGCCCAAGGCTTCCATTGACATACACGCCAGGGTGCCGGACAAGTAGCTACGCCCGCGAGCTATGATATCAATGACGTGTAGCATTCGAATCTCTGACAGCGCAGCAGGTGAGTATTATTGGTAACTACAGCCACATATCCTATCCGTGGCATCAGCCAGTCTCATCTAAGCGTGCAGCCATTAGTTAATCATCACCTAGAATAGCCTCTATCCTCTCCAGCGCCCCGTCCACAATCCCAGAGACCATATCCCCCGGGAGCATCCCGTCCTCGTAGGCCGCATTTATCACCGTATCACCCCCCTTGACGCCGGAAATGTTCAGACTCAGATTATAGCTCAAGTTCCCATCCACAGTGGCAGCCGAGAAGCCCATGTCCTCGATAGTCCAAGGACCATCCTGCTGGGGGGCCGAGAAAGCTCCCACGTTGGACACCTGGAAGCAGTTGTTGAGGTTGAGGCCCAGAGCAGGAAAGGTAGATGCCAACATGCCCTCTAGGTCATGCGCGACCGAGTTAGAGGCGCGGAACACCACTAGCAGCTCTGGGTCTTTGCCCTCCAACTTGCTCGACAGGTCGGCCCGGTAGTCCCGGACAAGTTGCCAGGCGGCGTCGGCATCCGGGCTCGACTTGGAACTGAAGACGCGTCGATAGGTATCCAGCCAGCTGAGCTTCCTAGTACCACCAGCACACTGAAGAAACTTGCCCGACTTTTCGTCCTCTGGGTACAGGGACCGCATGTCAATGGCGCATTGCGAGATGCCAACCTTTGCCTCGGGGTAAAAGTCGCATGCGAGGGTAGAAAGAACCGCCACGATGAGGAGAGGCGTGAAACTTGTTTTTTGCTCACGACAGGCTGCCAAGATGCGACACATCCTGGCGGCGGGGATCCGAAAGGTAAAGACACGGGTCTTGGTGCGGTTCTCCGGGCTGCCTTGAACGAGGACAGATAGTGTGTGCTTCTTGGGCTTTGGCATATCCCAGAAGAAGAGTGTGCGGCCGAAGAACAGACGAACCAGGACGAACTTGAGGAAACTGACCACAAGTCGAAGCACCGAGGCGGTGCTCGTCCAGAACTCCTCCATGTCCTTACTCAACCTGACTCTCTCGGTGTCGATCTTTACGATGCGAGTAGAGTCCTGTTGATGGTCCGAAGCGTTGAGTGCAGACAGAAACCCTTGATGGAACAATTGACCGAAGCGGCCATCACAGACCATGTGGTGAAAGACAAAGATGACCTGCCGACCACCGAGAACGACCACCTTCCACCAGGGCTGGCGGCGGTTGAACTGCTCGTCAGTCCACGACCACTCGTTGTGAAGCCGCTCCAAGACTTCCGGACCAGCCGTCGGCTCCTCATCGTCCAGGAACTCGACACATGTATCGAGGTCAATCTCGTGTAGACCGGCGAGCTGCAACACGTGGTGACCCTTTTTAGATGGCACCCGGACCCCTATGAGGCCAAGCTCCGGGTATTTCGCAATGACGCTTCGAATGGCAGAGTACACGAGGGTTCTCGAGAGGCGGGAGTGGCCGGCGTAGAGGGCCGAGACCAAGACGTTTGACTGTGCTCCTACACGGTGTTGCAGGTAGAACATGCGGTCGAGGGCGTCTATTCATGGTTAGCAGGAGATTTTCTCATTGGTCTTGGTGACGAACTGCTTGGTCGGACAACTGTGCAATAGTCAGACAGCTCCATCTCTTTGCCTATCTTGGAAGCCATTGAGTGAAGACTGAAGAATAGAAGAGAAAGTTTTAGATTCCACCAGATATTAGTTACGTTTTGTTCGCTCAGACTATTATGACCCGTTCGCGCTAGCGCTGATTACCTGTCCCAGAAGGGCAATTCGCACTCATCGACTGCTGATTGGTCGCATCCCCGGCCGCCGTGCCCGCACAGATTCGCGGTTTATCCAGCCCCTCAGATTTTGCCCATTTCCTCTCCTGACTCCCCGAGACGGTGACTGCCTCGCTCAAGCCATCTCCTCGAACAAGGTCCTCTGTGTCATTGGATTATCAAGCGCTGCGTTGCTCCGAGCTTTGAACCCCGGCCTTTGGTCTTACAAGTCATCTACGGTTGGCCGTTCCACCGTGCATAAAAAACAAAAACGACATGGACCAGACAGGCAATTGCTCTATCCTGTCCTTGGAGAACTGGAAGAATACCAATGGCGAACCAATGCCCAAACCAAGACCCAAGGCACGTTTCCCGCTTACACTCTTGCCCCCTGAGAGCTGACAGCCATAGGCCAAGCTCCCTGGCACCAACCTATTGGTCCTCGATATCCCAGGCCGGCCTCGACCCACGAGAGCAAAGGCACCCAAGACCCGGACCGGATGCAAGGAGTGCAAGTATGTTCCCCGTCATGCGGCCCGCCCTTCTCCAGCTGACGTGCCCAAAACAAGACGTCGCCGCATCAAATGCGACCAAGGCAGGCCCTCGTGTCAGAAATGCACCTCTTCTGGTCGGACCTGCGATCTCCCCCTGGGGCCCCTGGCTCCCACATCTTCAAAGCTGCTGCTGTCTACGCACTCGGACCTGCGCATCCTGACGGAACCTGGGTATTCCCTCTCCATCTTCAAGACCCAGCAGGACTGGGACCTGTTCCACGCCTTCATCTACGACAACGACCAGACCGGCACTCTCCCCATCAATACGCTGTCTGCCATGTTCCCGCAGATGGGCCATCAGGATGCCACCGTGAGGGAGGTGTGTTGCGCGGTTGCAGCCGCCGCCGCGGCTTTCAACAACCCGACGTCGGACCCTGACTCTGACAGCAAGCTCTACAAGGTGTCGCTGCACTACTACAACCGCGCCCTCAGAGCCATACGCGACTCCAAGATCACGTCGGACGCCATGCTCAGCGCGGCTGTCGTGTCCATGCTTTTTGTCACGTACGACATGATGAGGGGGGACATGGCGACTGCCCAGGTGCACTTCAACTATGGCTGCCGCATCATCCAGAGCTACTTTGACGAGCGGTGCAAGGAAACAGGTTTACCTTTATCCGAGATTCGATTCTCTGCCCTCGAGTCAGCTGCCTATGACAGCTTTCAGCGCATGACCACTTACCCCTGGGCATTGGAGCTAGGTCTCTCGGGGTGCAAGATCCAGCGTCAAGGCCAGAAACACTGTCGAGCCATCAGCCACCGCTACGATCTGGACGACATGCCGCTGTTCTTCCACGACGTCGCCCAATCACTGACATGGTGGGACGCAACACAGCATTATCTATGCCATGTCGCAAAAGACGCTCCCTCTCAAGATTCAACCATCTGGGAGCAATCCCTAGCTCATCTCCAACGCTGGCACAACAGCTTCACGCCGCTCCTGCACTCTGCGCGGAAATCCCAGACCGACAACCCGCACCTCTACATCGGTGCCTGCGTCTTCGAGGCTCTGTACCTAGAGACCCTCACGAGCCTCCACCTGCAGCGGTACCCCGAGTCGGACGTCCTGCCGGACGCCAAGTCCCTGTACTGGGACATTGTCCGGACCGCGCGGGAGCTGCAGCGGCGATGGAGCAGGGCCAACGGGCCGGCGGCCTTGGACAACGCCATCATGCGGCCGCTGACTTTTGTGCTCTACAAGTGCCACGACGAGGACATACGGCTCGAGATTAGGGACATGCTGGCGGGGGTGGGGGAGGTGTCGCAGTTGGCGACGCCGTTGCTGCAGATGATGACGCTGGGGGAGCATGACGAGATGCCTACCAAGTTGAGGAATGTTGAGAGGGCGCTGGGCTGGTATTTTACTGCTTGCGGGTGCAATACGGGGGTGTCGACCTTTTGGAATGATTACAATGAACCTTGTGAATAGATGGCGTTCGGTTGTAGATCTAGACGGTGGCAGCAATAACTGACCGTAACTGGTAGTCCAAGTATTCGAACTAGTTGCGTTGACGATGTTCCTGACTTTCTTCGCACCAGTATCCTGGTGATTGAAGTCGGTCCTCACTTGTCGATAATAAGACGCGCGCCAAGCCAGTCCAAGGCTGAGGCATTGAAGGAGTCTGGACAGAGACGCCCCCGTTGACTTGGCTGTTTAATCTAAAAATATATTACAGAGGCCAAGGACCATCTTCACTCCATCGCTGACCACTGATATCAGGCTGTCGCCGAGAACTGAGAAAATTCTGTGGGCGCAAGCATGGTCTACCCCTGAAGACGCAGACCAACAAGCAGCATTGGCGAGACTCTCTTGGCCAACAGCCACTCTACACAGCCTCTGCCATTATCAGTCTGCGGCACACCGCCAAGTCTGCAGTGTGCCTCTCCGTCAGACATGAGATTACCGCGCCGAGATGGGCCAACGTCATACGGGCCTTGGCTCTGACAGCGGAGAGGAGTGATATTAATGTCAACTCCTCTTTATTGTCCCCAAACTATTCCATCTCTTTCTCCCAGCCCCCGATGACGAGCAACAATGACGAGTGACAATGACTTTCCAGCTGTTCCTATTCACGCTCGCAACCCTCACCACGCTGTCAACAGCCAATGACTGTTATCAAGGCGGCTTTGCCCTCCGCGTCAACTCCAGGACTTGTCCCCTTGCGGCCCCGGTGGAATGCGGGTCAGCTCAACAACGACGGTGCTGCCCATCCGGGTATTCCTGCGCGGGAGAGGGATCCTCACGAAACCTGTACTGCTGTGCCGGTATGTCTCAGCCAAAGGCCTGTATCAATAATTGCTAACTCTTTTGCTAGATGGCGACTGCACGGAACAAGTCCGCGAGAACCCACAAGTATGCTGATATATCAGTCAGAGGTATCACCAGGCTGACCACGGCAGTGCCCCGACAGTGACTGGACTCTTTGGACCATCAACGGAACATATGACCACGGGGGGTGGTGCTGCAGAGAGGGATCCAACGGGACATGGAAAGAGACGGACGGGCGAATGGGCGCAGCCTGTGAGGACACTGATGCGACTCTGGCCAGCACCGAATTCTGGGCAGAAATGATGGAGACGCCAGTTTCCTCATGCGTCTCGTCTACAGACTCTGGGTCGCCCGATCCGACCGCATCAACAGTGCTAGACGACGGTGAAGGAGCTATACTGTCATCGGGGGCAATCGCAGGGATATCCATTGGAGCAACGGCGAGTGTGGCACTGGGCGCCGCTGCTCTGTTCTTTCTCTGGAGGGGACGCAGGTCGTCGCCTCAAGTGCCGACTAGTGGGAGTCCCACGGATAAGGAGGGGCTGCAGGTGATGCCAGTCGGTCAGGATCAACCCCCTCTCTACTCATCTCCCCGTGGTCCGTACATCCACTTGCCGCCGGTTGAACTGGACGGGGGGGCAACTACGCATGAAATTGATTCACAGCCGAGGTGGGAGATTGACTCGAATGCTAGAGATGGAGCCACAAACGCGAATAGATGAATACAGATGTCTTTTTGAGATGGTGAAAAATGACTGAGTGTATAGTCCATACGTCTCGGCTCAGTTGTCGGCAGAGTTCCGGTGAGATTAATACTGGAATCGGGTGAGAGGTGCTTACTTAGTTTGGTAATCGCCGTCGCCAAACTACGCCGCACACATGCAGAATCAAGGGTCCGATACCAGGGGCGGTTGCCTAGAATAAGAGGGGAGCTTGGACCTCAAAGGCAGTCCTATTTATCTCGTCTCTCCCCCATCATTCAGCCGTCTTTCCTCTCCAGCAATCATGGGTGGCCCTACCTCTCCTAGCCGCGGCTTCCGCGACGATCCAGACGCCTTGTCCATGCACACCACGCCTGAAGACACCTACACTGACGACGTCGCCGATGTTGCCGCCATCGACAGCGACACAGCAGCCGATGCTCAAGCCAATCGCCAAGATGAGGAGGGCTACTTCCACGGCACCAGCCTGCCCGAGTCCCATATCGGTCGCACCTCTCGCCGCATCGGCGACAAGCGCACCCACATCGCGAACGAGGTGATCCGGGTCCAAGGCAGGCTATCCGACACGGATCCCGCCTTTCTAGAGTCGTGGGTCAAGCACATGGCGACATTCCCGCCGTCGCCGTACATCCACATTGTCGGCACCCACAGGGAGACGAAGCGCGACAAGAACGGCAAGAGCAAGCGCGAGGATGTCACCGACTTCCGGATCATGGTCAGCCTCCAGAACTATCTGTGGCCCAACTTTGACCCGAACGGTCCCAGCGAGATGAGCCTCACGACTGTCGAGGGCGGGGACAAGACGTATCGGGGGACTGTCCTCAAGAAGCGCGCGCCTGGGGTCAAGGGTGATATAGAGGTTGGCCACGAAAAGCCTACTCTGAAGGAGTGGTGTCACCGCTACTGTGCCAAGGCGACGGCGACAAGAGTGTAAGGTCCCATCTCATGCTACTTCTGGGTTTTCTAACGCCCTGTCGCAGATTCCGTCTGAGTCGTACCGTCACTGGCATGGACGAGGAGCTGTTCAGCTCTCGTCTCGAGGGCCTGATCAGGAGCACCAACTACAAAGGCATACTGGCCATTGAATTCCCCGTGGCAGACCGAGCAGTCGACATCTACTCGTCCAGCCGGCTCAACACCTGGCGGCTGACAAGTTGGATCTGCTGGCTCTTCTACCTCAGTTTTCTCTGGATTTTCTCGTGGCCCGTCCTGTTCTTCACCACCAAGCGCTATCACGTCGTGCAAGCCGAGTGGCCCTTTTCTCGGATCGATGCCCAGGGTCAGAAGAGGTATACTACAGTCAGCGAGGAGCAGTGGATCAGCAGATTCGGCCCTGCAGTTAGACAGCTGTGCCTGGATCGGTACGATGGCCTCGCAGGCGATGCCTATCTGAACCAGGTGCTAGATAGGGGGGAGACGCGTCAGAGCAACGATGCTCAGGTCGATGGTAGAGCCGTGCTGAGTGCTGCCGCGGCTGCTTTCCAGGGTGGTCGTTTCAATGCTGTCAGTGGTGCGAGCAGCCTGATGCGGTTCGTGGGCGGATCAAACGATCAAGTCGGATGGGGATTCGACACGTAGAGGGTGGGCCTGCATGTTCTGGCCTCTAGTATCTATTGTTCGACATTTTAGGAATGCTATTGTTCAAAGTCTTGGACGGCTCATGGGAAGACTTACTAGTCAAGACGGTAATTCTATCATTCACCTCCCCGACCCAATATCCAGTACTGTTCTCACAACAGTCTACGCCTCGGACGGCCTGGAAGATAATTACATGTAGACATTCTTCACAAGCAGGGGAAGACGGGATCATATGGTCAATCCAACCTCCACCGCCGAGTTATTTCTGGAGATGCTAATGAAAGCTCTCAACACTCTTATCCCGTTAGTCTGATTTGCCTGTTCTGTTCGAATATCGAAACGAGTAATGCTGTCAATGCGAGGCAGTAAGACGGCCTAATAGCGGCCGGATGCCACCCTTGGATCTCCACCACGACGGATCGATGCATGGCCACGCTTGAACCCAATCAGACAGAGGAACAAGCGAGGCGTGAATTTATTCTTCACCATCTGGGGTTGGCATTGGCCGGTTTTGCCCTCCTGCATGTGTACAGCAAGGACTAGACACTCGCTTCCTCAGATTTATAAATCCAAAGTTATCTAATAGGCCCTGTAGCCGAACATTCCTTCCTGTATACGGGGTCGTCATTTAATTATTGGATTTACCGGCTGCTTGACGAATCGATAGGATCTGCATCAGTTACTAACTCACCGACATGCGGGGTGCCTGCCGATGGTCCGTCAGGTGGCCAGGATGGCCGGCATTGATCGACACCCGAGCAGAACCTCTCGGGTCAGCCTTGCACTTTATGAGTGAGGAGACAGACTCCCTTGCAGTGCGATGCCAGGCACGGCAGGGATAGCCAAGCAAGATTGGGCGGTCTTGGAGTTGTATCTGTACATCAAATACCAGGATTGGAACCTTCTTCAGGTCATCATGGATACTAGAAGCGGTGGAATATTGCTCCGTCAGTCCAACAGCTTGAAACATAAAAGACCTCATTGTCTCTTCTCTCCCAGGTAGACTCGATTATTGACCACAATCGTATTACTACCATTCCAGGACCCAACATGAAGCTCAGCACCCTCCTCCTTCTCGCCCCCCTGGCCGCCGCCAGGCGCAGATCGCCTCCCTTGGCGAGGTCGTAGCCATCTTCTCCCTGCGAGGAGAGCTCTGGCAAGGCCTCGGCGGACTGCTTGGCGGGGCTGGCGGCGGCCAGGGGGGCGAGAAGGAGGAGGGTGCTGAGCTTCATGTTGGGTCCTGGAATGGTAGTAATACGATTGTGGCCAATAATCGAG